>JAPKLY010000856.1:45669-58952 GCA_026898435.1 Prunella vulgaris | reverse complement strand
ATTTATAATAAAATGTAATAATAGTTTTAGGTAAAATAATAGTTATTTTTAATAAAAATATTAAATTTTTTAAAATTTTATTATTTTTAAAAAATTAATATATTTATATTGATATCATATACACAAAACTTATTGTATTTTTAATGTTATCTAATGATAATTGTTAAAGCAATGCATTGCATGTAATTGAGCGAGCGTACGTAATAAAAGTTAAATGGTGTTAGTGGTGTTTGATTCAACTGAATCCAGCAATGTATGTAGTACAGAAGGTGCGAGTTTTAAAGCAAAAAACTGTATTTTTAACACTTTTTCACTTTGTTTAAAAAAGTTTCATAAATTTTGATAGAATAAATTAGTCGCATAATTAATTCAATTACTCAATTTCAATTTCAAATAGTTGGAATTTGACAAAAATATATCTAACTTGTGCTTATATGAACTCTTATCATTATTATGTCTAATTATTACTACTGTTATAAAAATAAAAATAATAATTTAATAGTGATAATAAATATACGTAATAACCGTGTGATCTCGTGTTCATACAATTTTTTTGCGACAAAAATAACATTGTTTAACGTTGGTGAAAATAATAGTAGTATTATTCTATTCTTTGGAGCTCTCCAGCCGAGCACATGTTTGAATTTATGTGGTATTGGTTACACTCAGGTGAGAATAGGACATCACATTTCATAAATTAATGTCAAACAGAGCTCAAGCACACATACGATTAAAAATCCCAAAAAATCTGACTCACATGAAAGTGAAATGACGTTGTTTTTCGTCAATTTCCGGTAACTTGGAATTGAATTGAGCAATTGAGTTATTATGTGATAAATTCATCCTAAAACTATAAATATTATCTTTGTAAAAATGTTAATTCTATATAAAATTATAAATGCTACCACTTTTTACTCAACTTTTCATTTGATCTCGAGCTTCACGATTATTATTAAAAATGATTAATTTTATATAAATACACCATTTTTTACTTAATTTTTAATTTAATCATGAGCTTCACGATTATTGTAAAAAATCACAATCTTTTAAAAAGTTTCAATTCAATACATTTTTTTCCGGCCAGCAACTGATGACGTGTCTCGCCGGAGCGCTTGAAATGTTGTCACACTGACGTACACGTGTGAAATACTTTTTTTGTTAATTCTATATAAACACACCACCTTTTACTCAACTTTTAATTTAATCATGAGTTCACGATTATTATAAAATATCCCAACCTTTTAAAGAGTTTCAATTCGATACACTATGGAAAAAAATGTTTTCCACCATAGTCAAGAGGGACTTGAAAAAACTGTGTTAATGGTTCCGAATATCAAAACCATAAAAGGTTGTGTAAAACACAGTTTTAATATGGTGTAAAACCATAAAATATTTTAACACAGTTTTTTCAAGTCCCTCTTGAATATGGTGGTGGAAAATGTTTTTTTCCATAGTTTTTCTCATTCAAAAAATATTTTTTAATATAAAATTTTGTTATTTTTTATATATATAATATAAGATGTGAAAAAAAAAAAAATGTAATTTCACATGTGTACGTCAGCGTGACAACATTTCACGCACTCCGGCGAGACACGTCATCAGTTTCTTGCTGGAAAAAAATGTATCGAATTGAAACTTTTTAAAAGATTGAGATTTTTTATAATAATCGTGAACTGATGATTAAATTGAAAATTGAGTAAAATGTAGTGTATTTATATAGAATTACCCGAAAAAGTATTTCACACGTGTACGCCAGCATGACAACATTTCACGCATTCCGGCGAGATACATCATCAGTTGCTGGCCGGAGAAAAAAATGTATCGAATTGAAACTTTTTAAAAGATTAAGATTTTTTACAATAATCGTAAAGCTCATGATTAAATTAAAAGTTGAGTAAAAAGTGGTGTATTTATATAGAATTAACCCTTATTAAGAATTCTAACATTTTAAATAATTTCAATTCATTACACCTTTTATTTAATTTTCGACGGACAATTGACGTATTTCGCCGGATCGCATAAAAAGTTGTCACTCTGGCATTCACATATTAAATTACATTTCTATTTTTTATTTTTAAGTTTCCACATCATATATAATATATATAAAAATAGCAAAAATCTATATTAAAAAAAATTTGAACGAGAAATACGATGAAAAAAATATTTTTACACCAGATTCAAGGTAGACTTGAAACGACACTCAAAATCGCATTTTTAATATAAATTTTTGGTACTTTTTTTGTATGTGATATATGGTGTAAAAACTAAAAACTAAAAAATAAAAAGAAAATTTAATTCATATATGCCAACTTGACAATCTTTCACGCGCTCCAGCGAGACACGTCATCAATTGCGAATCGAAATTAAAAATGTGTATCAAATTGAAATTTTTTAAAAAGTTGAAATTTTTAATAATAATCGTAAAATTCAGAATTAAATTAAAAATTAAGTAAAAAGTGGTGTATTTGTATAAAATTATCCAAAAAAAAAAAAAGTTACAAGAGGAATTTGGCTTTAAACTCAGCGTTAACAACTGGAGACAAATTTAAGTTTAGTGCGAAGATTGGTAATATAGTGTGAATTTTAACGGAGTATAGTGCAAATGATGGGAGATTGTCCTAGACTCGATATGTTGAACTCATGAGTCGACTCGGTTTATAGCTGAAACCTAGTGAGTACTGAGTAGTGACATACTCTCTCCCTCTCCCTCTCCCTCTCCCTCTCCTAAACACCACAACTGCTCTACTAAATGGAGTGGGCGCTGAAATTTTTTATTGATAAAAGACAAAACTCCACTCGATGTGAAAATGAATTAAAGGCAGATCATCCTTAATTTTGGATGTGATGCAACAACGAGGTGGGGACAGCTTCAGAATTAATACACCTCATTTTTCCTTTGTTTCTTTTTCTACTCAGCATGTCCTATAATTTAAGGGGCCATACCCCTAGGCAACAAACAAAATAATTAGCTCCTTATTTTTCTTCTTATGTCTTAACTATTAACAATAGCTAAAAAAAAAAAAAATTCCTATGCACCAGTTACACCGGGCAACTCATTTCTGAAAAGTTAAATAAAATATTACTGAAAAGTTAGCACAAATTATTACTAAAATGTTAAACCATTAAAGATAAACTTTTCAATAATAACATGTGTAACTTTTCAGTAGTATTTTGTTTAACTTTTCAGAAATAAACTTGAGTTGCACGGTGTAACTGGTGCATACAAGACTAAGTCATAAAAAAAATATTTGTAAAGAAATACTCCATATATTAATTCAAGTGATTTTTATGGTTATAAGATACAAAATTAAAAGTACATTACTAAATAAAATAAATTAAAAGTACATATCGAGAATTGATTTTTTTTCATACAGAATTTGCATAATCCATTATGTAACAAACTCAATAACACGAAAACTAGAATTCACACACAATTAATCTTTAAAATTTATTATTTCATTTTCAATTCTATGCCATACTTTTTGTTGGAATGTTCCGATATTTTCCACTACATAAAATTAAACAACCGTAAATGTACGATGTCAATTGTAAAATGGTAAATACGAGTCGATCTCATGAGAAATGATTAATGTAAAAGTGCAATTAATTGATTTTGTTCTTTCTAGAAAAATCACTTAATTAAAGTTGTTGTGAACTTAAGCTAATTCTATATTACCCACTAAAATTGTCATAAGAAAATAGAATTAACAACCAATTAAATGATCAAGCAAAGTTAATGCAATCTAAATCACAAAAAACAGACAAATAAAATCAATAAAAGAAAAATAGATTTCGAAACATTTACAATATTTAGATATCCATTTATGGTTAAGAACTCATTCAAATGGTATTGTGTGTGTTTGTTTCTATAGGGATGATCACTTAAGAAGAGTTAATTAATTTTTCAATCTAATTAACATAAAGGAAACAAAAACAAGTTTGTATCTCTAACTAACAAGTTATTGCAACCCAAAATAGCACATATGATCATTAATTATCTCCAATAAATTAATCATTTCTCAAACTCATAATAAATTGGTCAATGTACTCAAATTCTATTAAGTCAATCAAATTTCTCAATTTAAATCAACTAACAATAAATAACATATTATCAATTGCAACTAATAACATGCTTACAAATTAAGATTGAGCACATAAATTAGGATAACAACATAATTACCAAATAAACAAGAAATTAATTCATAAACTTCTGCCTAAATATTTACAAAGCTCTGGAACAAAAAATGTTCTAGCCAACAACTACAAAATTAAAATAATTAAACTAAAATAAAAGAAAGGGAAAAAGAAAGCTTAGCCTCCAGTAGACGATGAGAATGAAATTTCAAGCCTAATTCATTCATTTTTTAGCTCCAAACAGTACAAAATGAAGAAGAGAGGTGTTGAGTATGTGCTGGAACCGGCTGCTCAGTGTAGTGTTTCTCTCAAATGTGAGAAATTTGGATATTTATACCTAGAACTCAGAAATCAAGAATTTAAAAATGCCAAAATACCCCCTAATTTCTAAGGGTCTGTTTGCAAGGGATTTTAAAGGGACTGAATCACTTTTTTTTTAAAAGTAACATCCTCACAGATTTTGAATTTAAAAAGTGATTCACCCTATTTTTTAGTGTTTAAAAACACGCCCTAAACTTCACAAAACTGCCCAGCTATTTATTTTTCCTCTCAGCTTGTAAATACGTTTTCTCATAGTGTAGCAATTCTTTGAGTTATAGCAATTTTTCTCTTCAATTGTGAAAACTTCCAGAAGCAAATGTTGCCTTAGGCGTGGTCACGCCTAACTTCGAAACAGCTCTTTTCCAATACTCAATAACTAAAACACGTTTTTACCTCATTTTTCAGCAACTCTTCAAGTGGGTTGACGTTTTCTTCCTTCGAGATTCAATAAGAACTTCAATGGCGGATGTGGAGTTGCGGCTTCATCTTCAATTTCCGGCAAAGTGGTGGCTTCCAATTCCGGCGACGTGACGAGAAGGACAGAGGCAGATGATGGCATTTTTCCGGCGTGTGGAGGGCTGATTTCCAGGCGCGGCAGTGGTGGTTCCGGTGTTAATTCCGGCGTTTGATCTGGAACCAGAAGTTTGGCCTCTCTGTTTTCTGGTGATTTTCCGGCAATGGGGCAGTGAGAATGGTGGCTTTCAGAACAGGGGAAGGTCGTGAAGCGGCCATGGATTACGGCGACAGCGTCTTCGATCTGCGGCTTCTCGAATAAACTGAGTGATTGACAATGGCGGTCAAAAATTGATTGCATTAGTTGGGAGACATGTCATGGTGAAGTTATGGATGTTGGAAATTGGTTTGGAATATGGGTGGTTGACCCAAGTTTGACCAATTTTAATGTGATATTACATTGGTGAAAAATGAAATTAAGTTGCAAAATATTAATCTACGTTCGGAGTAGATGAATTTGAAATATTAATTTGTTCAAAACCAATTTCGGGTGAATGAGATATTAATACATGAAGTTAGCAACTTAAACATGTTGAAGAGAGAAAATAAGGAAATAATCATTTGTCCCACATAGGAAAATGTGAAGGATTTGGAGTCCCTTATATGTAGACTTGTGTACAATAGTATTAATAATATTCTATGGTATACATGTTGGTGCCTTAAGGTTAGCCAGAAGGGCTAACCCAAAGACCCTCATGCTACACCCGCACGGGCTCGGGCTCGGACTCTGGCACGCGCACGTCGCACATAGTCGCATTGGGCGCTTTAGAGGTGCACTTTGCACTTCGCACGTAGCGGATCAGGTTAAGGGTGCAGCCAACAGGTGCGATCAGAGCCCTTGAAAATCAAGAGGTGTGATCTAAGGGCTCAGGATCAAAGGTTGGAAAAGATGCAGCCCTTCACCAAAAAGGCACCACATCTCTTCAATTATTATAAATAAGACCCCAGTGTTCATTCCAGTATTCATTCACAACCAAAATAAGCCTTCTCCTCTCTTAAAGCATTCAAGCATTCTAAGTGTGCATTAGAGTCGTGTCGGGAGTTCCGGATACCTATTTGCGATTCGCCGATAACTTCTGATTTGTAGTGCAACAATCTGAAGTTCTAAAGTCGTTGTATCTTGGGGACGGTTGTCTACGATCCGTATTGCACCAGTGTACGGGGGCAATAACGTCTTACGGAGAGCGAGTGAAACTCGTGCCTCTACTTTGTGTTTATAAGTCCGTGTCAACACTTTCATCTTCCCATACACACTCACCATTTCATAACAATCGTAAGACGTTATTTCGTGTATTCGAAGATGTCTACTTCATCAACTCCTACCCTTCCTCCTGCTCACTCGGAGAAACCGGCCAAGTTTGTCGGTACTGATTTCAAGAGATGGCAATCTAAGATGCTGTTCTACCTAACTACTCTCAATCTCTCTCGATTCTTGAGGGAAGATCCTCCTACTGTGGAGGAGGGGAGTGACGACCAAGACCGGTTGAATGCTCGAGATGCATGGAATCACAGTGATTTCCTATGCCGAAACTATATCTTAAATGGTTTAGACGATACCATGTATTCCGTCTATGCAACCTTCAATACCGCCAAGGAATTGTGGGGGTCTTTAGACAAGAAGTACAAAACGGAGGATGCCGGCATGAAGAAATTCATTGTCGGATGGTTCCTCGACTTCAAGATGATCGATTAAAAAATGGTCATAGAACAAGTTCGAGAGTTGCAGTTGATAATCCATGAGATTCATGCTGAGGGAATGCAACTTTCAGAATCCTTTCAAGTAGCTGCCTTGATAGAAAAGCTACCGCCTCTTTGGAGGGATTTCAAGAACTACCTCAAGCACAAACGTAAAGATATGGGCCTTGAGGACTTGATCGTGAGACTAAGGATTGAGGAAGACAACCAAAAATCTGAAGTCAAGAGCGACAAGAAAAATGGAGAGGCACGTGTGAATTTGGCTGAGTCCGGGAAGGGCAAAAAGAGGAAATGTGCTGGCAAACAACAGAAACCTGCAAACAAACGGTTTAAAGGTAACTGTTATAACTGTGATAAGCCCGGACACAAATCAAATGAATGTCGACAGCCAAAGAAAGCCGATCAGAAGCAGCATCAGAATCAGGCCAATCTTGCCGAGCACAAAGCCCTGAATGAAGGAATGTCTGAACTTGATCTATCTGCAGTCGTGTTTGAGGCAAATTTGATAGATAATCCGAGGGAGTGGTGGGTTGACACAGGGGCTACCCGTCACATCTGTTCAGACAAAGACCTATTCTCCACCTATCAACCAATCAATGGAAGAAAGCTCTTCATGGGCAACTCCGCAACATCAAACGTAGTTGGATTGGGAAATGTGGTGCTGAAGATGACCTCGGGAAAAGAACTAACTCTTGTGGATGTGCTGCATGTCCCGGATATTCGCAAGAACTTAGTCTCCGGTTCCTTGTTGAACAAAGCCAGATTTAAGTTAGTATTTGAAGCTGATAAATTTGTACTGACCAAAGGTGGTCTATTTATTGGAAAAGGTTACCTTGAAAAGGGCCTCTTCAAAATGAATGTACTAACTGTAAAGCGCGACATTAAGCGCAATATTAATGAAAGTAGTATTAATTACTTGGCTGAGTGTTCTAATTTATGGCATGGTAGATTAGGACATGTAAATCAAAATACACTACGACACTTGGTGCACTTAGATTTACTCCCTGCAATGGAAGTGGATTCACAAAAGTGTGAGATCTGTGTTGAGGCAAAATTGGCTAAAGCACCATTCCATTCTGTGGAAAGAAGTACTATACCTCTAGAACTTATTCACACTGACATATGTGATTTGAAGTTTGCACCAACTAGAGGTGGTAAAAATTACTTCATAACATTTATCGATGATTGCACAAGATATTGTTATGTGTATCTTTTGAAGAACAAAGATGAAGCTATTGAAGCTTTCAGAAATTATAAGAATGAGGTTGAGAATCAACTTAGCAAAAGAATCAAAAGGATTCGAAGTGATAGAGGTGGAGAATATGTTGCTCCGTTTGAAGAATTTTGTGCACAAATGGCATTATTCATCAAACTACTGCTCCATACTCACCTCAATCAAACGGCGTTGCAGAACGCAAAAATAGAACTCTAAAAGAGATGATGAATGCTATGTTGATTAGCTCAGGCCTACCCCAAAACATGTGGGGGGAAGCAATACTATCAGCTAACCACATTCTTAATAAATTACCACACAAGAAGAGGGATAAAACTCCATACGAGTTGTGGAAAGGAAGAAAGCCTTTCTACAATTACCTCAAAGTGTGGGGGTGCCTAGCTAAGGTTGAAGTACCTAAGCCAAAACAAGTGAAAATAGGGCCCAAAACTGTTGATTGTGTCTTCATTGGATATGCTCACAATAGTAGTGCATATCGATTTTTGGTGCATAAATCTGACGTTTCTGAAATGAACGCAGGAATGACTATTGAGTCAAGAAACGCTGTGTTCTTTGAAGACATATTCCCTAAGAAGAATAGGGAAGAATTAAGTTCACGTAAGAGAACTTATGAAACTGTTAATGGTTCACCTGAGGTTGACAAAGAACCTAAGGTTGATGAGGAACCAAGACGCAGTAAACGAGCAAGAAAAGAAAAGTCATTTGGACCAGATTTTCTTTCATATATGATGGAAAATGAACCCAGGACAATTCAAGAGGCATTGTCCAGTCCAGATGTACCTCTCTGGAAAGAGGCTATAAATAGTGAAATTGAGTCCATCATGCACAACCATACTTGGGAGTTGGTTGATCTTCCTCCAGGTTGTAAACCGTTGGGATGCAAGTGGATCCTAAAAAGGAAGTATAAAGCAGATGGATCAATTGACAAGTATAAGGCTCGTCTAGTGGCAAAAGGGTTCAAACAAAAGGAGGGATATGATTTCTTTGATACATATTCTCCTGTTACAAGAATTACATCCATTAGAGTTCTCATTGTTATAGCAGCACTGCATGATCTCGAGATTCATCAAATGGATGTGAAAACAGCATTCCTGAATGGGGAATTGGATGAAGAAATATACATGGAACAACCTGAAGGGTTTGTTGTACCTGGACAGGAGAAGAAAGTGTGCAAACTTGTAAAGTCCTTATATGGACTCAAACAAGCACCTCTCCAATGGCATGCGAAATTTGATAATGTAATGTTATCAAATGGTTTCAAAACCAATGAGTGTGATAAGTGTGTTTACATTAAAGGCACTCAAAAGGAATACGTGATAGTATGTCTATACGTGGATGACATGCTAATAATGGGGAGTAATCATGACATAATCGTGAATACTAAGAACATGTTGAAGAAAAACTTCGACATGAAAGACATGGGTCTTGCTGATGTAATTCTAGGAATGAAGATTTCTAGAACCTCGGATGGAATTGTCTTAACACAATCTCATTATGTTGAGAATGTACTTAAGAAATTTGATGTGTTTGACTATCCCCCGGCTAATAACCCTGTGGATGTCAGTCAACACTTAGCAAAAAACCGAGGAGACCCAGTGGATCAACTGAAGTATGCAAGAATCATCGGAAGTCTGATGTACTTGATGAATTGTACTCGACCTGATATAGCATATTCAGTAAGTAAACTTAGTAGGTTCACAAGTAACCCCAGCAAGATTCATTGGACAGCTCTGATAAGAGTACTTAGGTATTTAAAACATACGCTAAGTTTTGGAATCTTGTATACAAAATATCCAGCAGTATTGGAAGGATATGCTGATGCGAATTGGATATCAGATTCAAAAGACTCCAAATCCACCAGTGGGTATGTATTTACTATCGGTGGAGGAGCAGTGTCTTGGAAATCCTCCAAACAAACTTGTATAGCTCGTTCCACAATGGAATCGGAGTTTATAGCTTTGGACAAAGCTTGTGAGGAAGCAGAATGGCTTCGGTATTTCTTAGAGGAAATTCCTTGCTGGACTAAACCGGTGCCTCCCGTAATGATACATTGTGATAGCATGTCTGCTATTGGGAGGGCACAAAGTCACATGTACAACGGTAAATCTCGACACATTCGAAGGAGACACAATACCGTTAGACATTTGATCTCAAGTGAAGTAATCTCCATTGACTACGTGAAGTCAAAAGAAAATATCGCGGATCCGCTAACCAAAGGCATAAATAGAGATCAAATGTGTACCGCGGTAAGGGGAATGGGGCTAAAACCCACACATTAAAAGGGTGTTCATAGCGGTAACTCAATCATGATGACTGAAGGATCCCAAGAACTTGGTTCAATGAGACAACTAAGTTATGAAGCACTCAAGAATGCACTTGAAAATCATTCTCAGCTCATTCTCGAACCCGCTCAAGTGCAAAATTGCATCCTGACTTGCCTTCATGAGCATAAAATCCTGCTGATGTGTGGTAAGGATAAGCTTAACAGCTTTTAATGATTCCTATATCCCAAGGGTGGAGTAATGCAGATTACTCTTGATAGGAGATCACCTATATAAGCGTTGAAGTGGGGCCGCTTCTAAACTGATGAACTCAGTACACGCTTATGAATCCAAGATATGGTCCAGGGCCAAAATGGACAACAACGTGAGAACCAAAGGGTATTAGAGTTGTTGCTGTGTAAATGTCATTGTCTTGGTTTACACAAAAAGCCGACCAGTTCAAGACATCATGTTCACTGAGTGGCGAGTAAATCCGATGGCATCTTACTAGGGAAGGTTCAAAGCCAGTCGCTACCTATCCCGATGCAGTAACTGTTCGTCGGAGCTTCCTTAAGTAGTCACATGCATTAATATCATTCATGTGGGGGATTGTTGGAAATTGGTTTGGAATATGGGTGGTTGACCCAAGTTTGACCAATTTTAATGTGATATTCCATTGGTGAAAAATGGAATTAAGTTGCAAAATATTAATCTACGTTCGGAGTAGATGAATTTGAAATATTAATTTGCTCAAAACCAATTTCGGGTGAATGAGATATTAATACATGAAGTTAGCAAATTAAACATGTTGAAGAGAGAAAATAAGGGAGAAAATAAGGAAATAATCCTTTGTCCCACATAGGAAAATGTGAAGGATTCGGAGTCCCTTATATGTAGACTTGTATACAATAGAATTAATAATATTCTATGATATACATGTTGGTGCCTTAAGGTTAGCCCGAAGGGCTAACCCAAAGAACCTCATGCTACACCCTTCACCCGCACGGGCTCGGGCTCATAGTCGCATTGGGCGCTTTAGAGGCGCACTTTGCACTTCGCACGTACACGTCGTCGCGAGGAGCTGGGGAGACTTTAATTTTTGGAACGGATTGGGCGCGGCTCGATCAAGGCTTAGTACATGGGTGCATGGACCATCGCGTCGGTATGGATCGGATGGTCCGGGTCAGGTTCGGTTCGGTAGTACGGGTCGGACCCGGATCGCCCGTCTGGAAGTCAGAATGGACGCGCGCCCAGTGGGGTTCGAACCCGAGTCAGACATGCGCGGATCAGGTTAAGGGTACAGCCAACATGTGCGATCAGAGCCCTTGAAAATCAAGAGGTGTGATCTAAGGGCTCAGGATCAAAGGTTGGAAAAGATGCAGCCCTTCACCAAAAGGCACCACATCTCTTCAATTATTATAAATAAGACCCCAGTGTTCATTCCAGTATTCATTCACAACCAAAATAAGCCTTCTCCTCTCTTAAAGCATTCAAGCATTCTAAGTGTGCATTAGAGTTGTGTCGGGAGTTCCGGATACCTATTTGCGATTCGCCGATAACTTCTGATTTGTAGTGCAACAATCCGAAGTTCTAAAGTCGTTGTATCTTGGGGACGGTTGTCTACGATCCGTATTGCACCAGTGTACGGGGGCAATAACGTCTTACGGAGAGCGAGTGAAACTCGTACCTCGACTTCGTGTTTCTAAGTACGTGTCAACACTTTCATCTTCCCATACACACTCACCATTTCATAACAATGGACAAAGAAAGGCCACGTCTCCTATCTTGCTTTTACTTGGTCAAAAGACATGGAATCAACCAACATTCACGTGCCTTCTCATTAATCTGAATGTTCCCAACTGCAACTTAAAAATGGGCTTAAAGCAAATTTAATTAAGATGGGCTTCCTCTTTTTATCACAATGATGGACAAATGAATTATCAATAGCGCCCAACTATATACCCCTCCAACATTATTAGATACCCCACCCAAAATATTTTTATTTTATTTTTGATATATCTTTATCAAAATTTACTCATATTTCAACAAAAATGTGTTAAATATATGTTTGAAAAAATCTTTAAAATATTTTGTCAGTAAATATTTGTCAAACTTTAATTAATTTTTTTATAAAATATAGCAAAAATAAAATATATACATTAAAAAGTTATTTTATTTTTTATATATCTTTATCAAAATTTAATTGATATTTCTACAAAAATGTGTAAAATATATGTTTGGAAAAATCTTAAAAATATATCTTTATCAAACTTTAATTAATTTTTTTTATAAAATATAGTAAAAATAAAATATGTACATTAAAAAAGTGTGTATCTAATAATTATGGAGGGGTATATAGTCCGGGTCTTATCAATAAATAAATCCAATTTCTTACACAAATTAATAAAACCCATATTTTTCTAAATTCAAGCACAATTAATTAAAATCAAGTGATAAAAGCATGAAATCACAATTAAAATAAATAATAAAAGCACACTAAAATCATGCAATTTTCACCCGAATCATGGAATAATAATTATCTTTGAGGGTGATATCCAATTTTTTTTTATCGGTAAATAAAGTACTTGTTAGTAGTAAGAAGTTAGCTCACTGAGTCTCCAAATACTTTAAAAATTATCTTCAAACTATCTTATATTTCCCTTAGTTTATTTTCGGGGGGAATCGAATCCAAATTATTCATTCAAGTGAGGATACCGAATTATTCTAAAGGAAAGTAGACGGGAGATAGTGCAAGTCACGGTTTACTCAAAAAAATAAGGACAAATTTGGTAATCCAAGAGATTTAAAAAGAAAAAAGTACTCCCTCTGTCCCAGAGGTGTTTTCACCTTTGGGAAAACACAACTTTTAAGAAAAGTAGAGTGTTGTGTAAAGTTATATTATTAAAATAATGAGATTAGTTGGATTGTGAGGATAAAGTTAAAGTAATAGTTTCTATTTATAGGGTGTGAAAACAATTGTGGGACGGACGGAAAAGGAAAGTGTGAAAACAATTATGGGACGGAGGGAGTAACTTAATGGGAAAATTGTACTTGATGAAAAAATTGGTAATCCTGTGAAGCTGATTCGCAAATTTGTTTTCACGCAAACTCACTACCCTACAAGT
>JAPKLY010000856.1:0-20669 GCA_026898435.1 Prunella vulgaris | reverse complement strand
ATTTGTAAATTGGGAGTTGTGGATTGTAATGTAAATTGTACTTGTAATATTCTAAGTCAATTAATATATTTGTATATATAACAATGAATTATCAATTATGAAAATTTAGGGGCACTGGGTATGAAATTTCTTTAATAGCAATGGAAATGAGGATAAATGCATAATATTATTTTTTCTTTCAAGTAAGGTAATCATTACTTTCATTTAATTACGCTCTTCTCATCTGATAATCATCATTCGAAATTAATCTTACATGCCACAACTAACAATTTTATTTTTTATTAATTTTTTTAAAAATTGAAGTACAATAATAATAATATAATTACCATAAAAATAAACTAGTGGCGGACCTAGCTAGTAAGAAGAGGGTACAGTTGTACCCCAAATTAAAATGTTGTTAACTATATACATAACACCATAATGTAGTTTTGTCCTAGAGGTGCAGTAGATATTTTGCATTTTAATTGGCAAATATGATATATTATTTACGAATTTAATAATTTTTTAATTCTATTTATATTTATATTAAAATGAATTCACCACATGATCCCAATCTTCTTTGTTTATTAATTAAATTGAATTGAAAAAAAAAATCATTTGCAACTTCTTTTCTCAAGTTCGAGAATTTCTTTTAACAAAATAAAGTAGTAATAATTAAATATTTTAATTTATATTTAACTATAAATTTGATTGGATTAAATTGTTAATTAAAATGAGTTTGCGATTATAAACTTAGAGTTTGTGTTATTCTTACTACATTAAATTAATTTAATTGAGATAAGTAATTATTATGAATTGTCCTTTGTATTCTGCTGGATCGACCGCTCAAGATCTTTGATTTTTTTATTAGTGTGAAGATTGCTCAAAATTATTATGTTTAATTTTTTATTTTGAGTGACTTTCTTGTAATTATTTATATTTTATTGAGTAGTTGAGTTTATTTGTGAAAAATATTAATTGTGACACGGTTAATAAGGAAATTGAGATGAGTTCATTAAATTAAATTGTTATGCTCTTAATTTGGATCAATATATGATTTATTAATTAGAAAGCCCAAATGATTTCTCTTTTCCTTTGACTTGGGCTTATTCTTCCCACAATTTCTTGAACCACCATCTTCACCTACCTCAATCCACCATCTTCATCAACATCTGCAAACCACTCCAAAACGTTCATCACCATGATTTTGTGGTCCAAAATTCTCGTAGATTATTTTAAATTTAGAAGAGGTATTTGAGGACTCCAGTATCCAATTTTGAAAATTTTAAAATTTATTTTGAAAGTCTATTCACCCCACTCTAGACCTTCACCACTTTAAATGGACCAACAAAACTGACTATAAATTCGTATTAAATCTTAGAAAAGATAATTAATTCATATATCTAACTATATTAAAATGAACCAGTTACAAAATGGTACAACTATTTTTAAATAGATATAATATACAAAAGAATAACTATTATTCAATTTATGTTTGCATAAGCATAATATAGTTTAAATGGTTAGAGTTTTACTATTTAAGACCTTGAGGTCTCTGCGGTGGATTTTAATTTTTTAAGTATAAATTGATTTAGATAATTATTTTTAAAGAATTATATAAACTATAATATTTTTTGTTTAATTAATAATTTATTTGAATTAAAACTAAAGCTTAATTTAATAACTTCAGTCGTCAGGCTTCAGCCTTCAGAGGACGAGAGGGTAAAAGAAATATAGAAGCGAGGGGTGAAAACAGAGAGGAGCAAAACAAAGAGGGGAGAAAATGCAATAAAACGGAAAAGTGGAGGAGCAATTAAGTGTGAACATCAGACTGGAGACGTGAGAAAGGATAGAAGGAAGAAGAAGATGACGATGGTGATGAAGCAAGGGCATCTGACGTGGAGCCCTTGTAATCGGCCTCCCTCTCTCTCTAGGGTTTCTCACTCATCCATCAGGACACAAAAATCTGTCGAACCCAAATCGTTTCTCAAAATATTTGCTCATATCAAAGGCGCGGAGCCCAATGCTGGCGGTTTTAGCAGAGAAGATAGAGTGCTTCAGCTTTCTTTGCTCACAGAAATTGATATCAAGGTGCACTAATTCGGTGAAAACATTATCTCGGTAGATGTGTCTGCTCCAAATTTGCATTTTGTGTAGATGATGGTAGCTTGTTTTATTGTTGAAATGGTGACAATATTATGAAAGAGGGCTCCTCATAGCCTGCATATTCATTATGTTAATAGCATTTGATTTCCCATGATATATTATTGCTCTAAATTGTGTTGTTTCTCCATTATCATCGACCTAAAACAAAGATAAGGTTATGAATTAGTGGGCTCTTTGATGAGAAGTATTTATGATAATCAATGGTTTAGTAATGCTTTGTCTTTGTTACAAAAACGACTTGTGTATGCGAGCAAAATCCCACTCTGATGTGGTCTTCCCTGGCAGGAGAGATTGCTTTCCAAATGTGCAGCTACAGCGATCATAGTTACCAATGCCGTAATGTTTGCTACGCCTCTTCAAGTACTAGCTGAAACATGTGAAGCTGATAGTTCTGTTTTTGACATGAATATGCCATTGTTGCTTTTGTTTTCCCTCATAGGGGCCACTGTTGGAGGTAAGCTCCAGCTAATATAGGAAATCTTTTGGATTCTGATTTCACTTTTAGATTTGATAGTGTAGGATGTGAACTTAGAGCATTTAAGCGTTATGGAAGGTCAGAACCATTATTCTACATACCCTTTTCACCATTTCTATTCATTAATTTTTTATGATCCGCCGTGACACTCTCTCTAAATACCTCATACTGAAGGTATAGTTCAGCTTACTTGAACAAAATTGAGATTTATAATTAAGAGCAGAAACACTATGGTTTCTCTTCTGTGATCTCATTTCTAAAGTGCTGTGGAAATTCGACAATTAAACTTGATAACCGATCTCTGCTTTACTGATTTCCTTGAGAGAATTTCTAAATCCAGGGATAGAAATTCAAAGTTTCTTCTTTTTTTCTTTTGGTTAATTCTGATAGATCTCTTTTGCTGTATCTAGAGGCATGTGTGCATTCTATGGTTCTAAGTTTAGTAAAGATTGTGCTTTTCCTTGGTTTAATAATTTGATTTGCTTAATGTGTCAACAATGCAGGACTGCTTGCACGACAGAGAAGAGGAGAACTCCAGCGGCTAAATGAACAGCTGCGCCAGATTAATTCAGCTCTGAGAAGGCAAGCTAAGATCGAATCTTATGCCCCCAGTTTGAGTTATGTTCCTGTTAGTGGACGCATTGCAGAGAATGAAGTAATTGTTGATTCAAGGAAGCATGATCTAATCTCTCGTCTGAAAAATGGGAAAAATTTCCTGAGAAATCAAAATCCTGAGAAGGCATATTCTGAGTTCAAGATAGCACTTGAGCTTGCCCAGAATCTAAAAGATTCAACTGAAGAAAAAAAGGCTGCAAGGGGCTTAGGTATTTATTGTTGATTTTGATTCTTTAATATTCCATAATAATATGTCTTGCAGGATCTTTCCGAAACTATGATCCCGATTTTGTTTCCATGTTATCAAAGATACTTTTAAGTGCTCTCTCTTGGTGGCTTGCTTCTGTTGAGAATTTTCATCTCTAATTTTTACTTAAATTTCTTTTCAATTACTATCATGAATCATGCTTAGTTTTTCACTGAAAATGATTTTCTGATCTAGGGGCATCATTGCAAAGGCAGGGCAAATATCGGGATGCCATCAAGTACCACACAATGGTTCTAGAAATTGCGCAAAGAGAAGGAGAGGATTCTGGAAGTACAGAAGCATATGGAGCTATAGCTGATTGTTATACTGAACTTGGAGATTTTGAACGAGCTGCCACATACTATGACCAGTATATTTCAAGGTTACAGTCTGACTGATATTTCGTTTTCCCGTAATCTCTGTCTTATGTTCCTTTGAGGATGCAATGAATACTAGAGATCTTGTGGATGATAACAACTGTTTTTTTGTGTATGTATTATGCTGTAACTATATCAACTCCTTTGAAGTTAACTAATTATCCTTCAAAAATCTAATATCAATAATTCACTTTGTCATTGATTGTCAGTAACTGCAGGAACAAAGAAAAAGGGGACTTCTCATCTTAACAGATTAATCTGTTCTTTCTTTAGAGACTGCCTTTCTGGAAAATTAGTTGTAGGAGTAAGAAATAGTCTAAATAATTTAAAAAAAAAAAAAAACTCAAAACATTAACATAATGTAAAATGCCCTCAATGTAGATAAGTGCTTTATGTCATTCAATTACAAGAATGCAATGGTTGTCTGATAAATGCCACACAACTTAAAAAAAAAATGAATGAAAACACATTTAATAAATATCGAACGTGAAGGCATCAAATCCACCGAACCCTTAAGTGCCCTTAATTTTGAGTAATAACCTCCTTCCAAGTTCCAAGTTCTAAGTTAGCTATTACTCCTTCTTCTTCTTCTCCTCCTCCACTTGGACTACTCTCCTTTGCTTCCAGGTTCTTGTATCTATAAAAGTATGCCACAAAAAGGTATACGAGTAGATTCACTGAACTCAACCCTGCCAAAAACCAATAGTAATGATCCAAACGGCTCTTGTTCAAGGTGTCCTGGAACCAGCTCGGTTTGCCGCCCCTTTCACTTATCTTTCCCATAATATAAACACTGAGCACACTTAAGATGAATCCCAGACCAGTCACCCCCATAGTGAAATATTCCAAGTAATTTTCCATGGTTGCAGGAGACTGATGTGCGTAGAACTCAGATACACTGTTTGCCAAGAACGAATCGAGACCAGCTAGTAGAATAAACTGGAAAACCAACCAGAGCATGTTCATTGGGATGTCCTCATCCGGCTTGTCAAGTAAGCCATGTCTTCTAATCACTCCAAGCCTGCGTTTCTCAATTAAAGCTGCAAATATACAACACAGAACTGAGAATACCATGCCCAGTCCAATCCCTATGGCTGGTGCAACTTTCTTGTATGTACTATTTGTTCCAGTCACGCGTTTTTTGTAGTCTTCGTCGGATTCCCCTTTATTACGTTTTGTTTTTTGTAAAACCCAAGCTGCCAAGAAGCTGAACCCACCCTTTGAGTAGTTGAAAATAAGCATGAGTACCTGAGGAGGAAGTTTCCATGTTCCTATGTGGCGGTCCATATTTTTTGCTTGTTCAACGAAGTAAGTGTTTGCAATGGAGGACACAATCCCACAAACTACAAAGGTCATCCACATTGGAACCATGCGCACTGCAACCTTGGCCTCCTCCACTTCTGCTACTGAACAGTCTCTAAATGTATTCTTCTTCGAGTCCTCTTCGTTTGATTTAGTGGCCGCCTTCTCCAGGCACCTGTAGTAAGTTAGAAAGATTAGAATAGTTTCTCGACCAATCCTCGACGAGCTAATGCTAATAACGTGAAGAGAATAGTGAGTACCTGAGAAAACGAGTAGGCTTAAATGTCTCATTCCCATTGTTCCTGCAATAGTCATTAGCATCTTCTGGAAACGATGTGCATATGTTGGAAGCAGCAACTGCGTACACCCTGCACACATTACTTATCGGGCTCCCTTCTGGTTCGTCCTTTTCGTACTTCCACCGTCCACACCAACCGGTCATGAAAACAATAGTTGCAATGACAGTACATATTGCAGGAACACCAAAGCGCGCGGTCCATGGTTTGGCGTATGGAAGTGCAATGGCCCCAATTATAGGTATGAGTGCCACAAAGATAAAAGCTGGCACCCTTAACAAGTCTACCATGGCGGAATGAGTAGCCTCTGGTTGATTGTCGCGGAAAGCCTCTTCGGAAACAAGATTACCGGCTCCACCGACGGCTATCAGTGCCATGCCTGTGTAGAAGAGAACTTTCTGCGTTTGGCCTATGCATTGTGGCTCGTATTGTTTGCACGTGCCTGTTGCATTGGCAAGCACCGGCGGTATTGACATTGCCAGTAAGCTGATACCCTGCAAGTTAAGAATTTGGTTATGTTGTTTCTTTCATTAGTAAGAATGTGTTTATAGCAAACTTGATCGAGAAGCCCTCGTGTTCATAATTTTTAATATGTATCATCAATGAAACTAAAAATACGTTAATTATTAACCCAATTATCTGCTGTTCCACTAAATTAAAGAATGCATATGAATCCCAAAACATACATATATATTCTTTATATATATATAAAAGAGTTGAAAACAATACTCACCACACTATAGCATATGCTAGTAATGGCTAGGAGCTTGAAATTTCCGAGAATAGAGTCAACCAAGAAGAGGAAGAAGACCGGCAAGACCTTAGAAAATCCACCCCAGACGTTCAAAATTCCGGCGGCATGAGTGAAGTCTAGTTTCCAAACATCGGTCAAGTAATCTTGCATCACGAACATAGCGTACGACACCAAGATATCGGCCCATAATAGTGCTGCAATGCAAACAAACAAACTCTAATATGCTCAAAAAACAGACATTAATTATATATGAATGAATGAATGACACTAAATCCTCACCGTTGATTCTGATAAAGCCTTTCTTCTTGAATCCCTCCGACCCCATTCGATATGCTCTGATCTCTCACCACGACAAATATTGACTTCTTTTTCAGAGAGATGATGGGGGGCAAAAAGCCTTAGTTAAATAAATATAATGAGGTGGGCCCCATTCGTAGTTTAATTGTTCACACTAAAACAACCAGCAAACAATATAGAAATGCAGTTGACCGTGATTTCACATGGATTGGACAAGACAACTCGATAACCCAAAGCTCCTCTAAGTATTTTGGCTTTTATATTCCTAGTCATTTTTTTACCATAATTTTTATTTCCTTAGAATTTTAAGAGCTGTCGTATTATTTCTGTTGTTTATCATCTTTTATAACTTATTCCTTTTCGGAGTCAATTGAAGCATATATATCTAATTTCAATTTGAATATTTATTAATTATATAGCGTAGGAGTGTATATGATTCAAAGAATAAAATTATTTATTCCTTACGTATCATCCTTATAAATATATAATTCTGTCTTAAAACCAAATATTTCCTAAGGGAATTAATACTAGATTCCTCTATTATAATTTATACATATTTTGTCCGTTCTGCTGACATATTATATTGAGCTAACCAGATCATGGTGTGGCCCATATCTTATGTTTTCCTTGCACAACTTGGTGAAAAAAAATGAAAGAAAAAAAAGGCAAGGAGTGGGGTTAAAGCTGGCAACAATAAAAAATACGGAAGTGGGGCCATGTCGAATTACAATTTCTACGTCAATATTTTATGCATTTTAAAATTTTAAGTCTATCGCTGATCGTTCCAATTACAAATCTTTTTTGTTATTTAAATAAGATCTACGGCTGAACTGCTTTCTCCGAGCACCATCGGTGTCAGTGCGAGAGCACCCTTCAGTTTCAGCGGGCCGCCAATCTGGTGCAAAACCGCTCGTGAACGATCTGCTGTAGAACCGCCCGTTTGCGAAGAGGAAATGTTGTCGTTTTTTCTGTAGATTAATAGGTTCGCACCATTGTGTGTTATCTTCCATGTAATGTGCTTTTGTGTTATTTTAATGTCGTGTTTGAGTTTAAAAATTTTGGTAGTGTGCCAAATGATTTGGAATCCTTCAGGATTTCCTATTGAAGTCCGGGATGGGATAATATAGATGCTGATTAATGTAGATGATGAAAATCACTTTAGTGTGGAATATTTTATTTGCTACTTTCTCGTACCATCATAGATCCATTGATTCAATCGTTGAATGCAGGATAATATGATATTCGCATTATTGCGTGAATTCAATTAATTCCTAGAGTATTGGAAATAACAACAATCACAACACGGGAAAGGGATTAAACTCAATTCAATTCACTAATCAATTCAACTCTCATACATTAAACATAAAACTCCAACTTATAATTAACTAACTAGAATTTCAAACATTAAAACTCTAAAAGCCAACCCAATAACAATGAATTTAAAATCATAATAATAATAATTATAATATATTCAATCTCTATCTAAATTGGTTTGGAGTAGTTTTTGTCTTTTATTGTACTTTAATGATTATCATGTATAAACAATTGTGTCTTTTAAAAAAAAAAATTAAGTGCCTGAAGTAAATGAAGATTTTAAAATTTAGAAAAGTGCGTGTATAGCACATTTCCCGCTTAAAATTCTGCCGCTCGTTGTAGTTAATTCATTGCCATAGTAACCGTACACATTATGTAAAAATAAAAAAAGTTTCATGAACTACATCAAGATCCACATTTGAAAGAATTTTCGCATCATCTCCATCTCTCTACAAACATATAAATGACCAACAATCGTCGACACAAACTTGTTTCTGCATTTGGCAAACCAGCTAAGATAACTGAGGTGATTTCATCCTCTTCTGAGGCAACCCGCTCCGAATATGTCACACCGACTCTAAATCTAGAGCTGTCATGACTGTCGGGGATTTTAATTTTTTCCAGAGAATTTAGAGTTTAAATGGTGAGATAGTCCTCCTCGAATGCTTGTTAAAGTATTCCAGTGAAAAAGAATCAAACCTGATAATAAATATGAGTAATTTTCTAATTTTATGAAAGGAAATCTGAACTTGAATTTCACACCAAAACAATTGCAGAGTGCAAAACAAGATTAGAAGCCTCAAGAACAACAAGAGCAAATTACAAAAATAGTGACATGAGTATAAATGTCGAAGGAGCATGACCGGGTATTTGGTTTACAAAAAGAAAAAGTTGCAAATCTAATTATCCAATTCTTTTACAATTGCATAACTAATACCACTCATATAACACCACTAGTGGTAATTATTTCCCTAATTAAAATACAATCATGCTTTTGTCAATTTGAATATAACGTTTGGGTTGACCTAAGTCAGTCAACCTACCTCTATGATCCAGCTGGATGTTCCTAATTTCTGGAAAATTAAGGTTGTCTAATTATTTTGTATATATCTCTGTAACAACCATGTATCCAATAAATTTTATTGTTATTCTGACCATCTACCACATGACAGTTCTAAATATTCCACCACCAAACAGTAACTTATATAAAAATGGAGGAAAAATCACAGAATAAATTCATTGTAAACTATTTAAATAAGATCAACTCTAATAATTTTATAAAGCACAAGCATAACTGGTTTTTCCATATGGGGGAGAAACAATAAATTCTTTACAAAAAAATTCTTTTTAATGATAAAAAATCAATCGTTTTTTTTTTTTAAATCAATCGCTTGAGATACTACACATTATAACTTGTCCTTTTTTTTTTTAATTTAAATCTTGTAATATTTGATAAGTTGCTTTTTATATGAAAGTGAATTTTTAAATGCCTATATGTACCAATTACATGAATCTTAGATCAATGGTCGATCTAATTCAACCGGCTAAGGTATAATTAAAAAAAAAAAAAGAATTTCCATTCATTTCTGGTTTCCCAACACTCGCTCACCCACTGTTGAAATATAAAAATAATTGAGTGAGGAAAGATTCTATTAATCTTCATCGAAATAAAGTTGCGAAGAATTGAAAATGTAGATTTTAATTTGTTAATAGACGCGGGAAATAGACTAATCTCTAGGCTTAACAAACCAAAATACAAACTAGCTAGTTCACTCAAAATCACATGATATTTATCGGAAATCACATGTTATTTATCGGGACATTTACATATTGGTTTAAAAAATTAATAATATTTATAAATTGGTTCACAATATTTGCACAGAAGTATAATTTTTTTCTGCACAAAAGTATATTTTTTTCTGCACAGAATCAATTTGTAATTATTATCAATTTTATAAAATATTTTATAATTTTCTCTTACTTATTTACTTGCTTTTTTTTTTGGGACCACGTACGTTCATCAACTCTTAGTTGAGTCAAATACCACCTTGACACTTTTACACATGTTGTTCAGTCAGTTTGTCAGGGAACAAACTACAGACAAATCAAAGCAACTTAACTAGGTTGAGCATGAAAACAAAGATTTCAATGCATTTTATACTTATGAATGGGGAAAATACTCATTGTGAGAGGATAGTTAAATTTCCACCACCAAACTTGTGCTACCAATTGTCATATATTATATCAACTCAGCTCGAGTATCTTTTTGGTTATTATTTGATCATATATATTCACATCAGTCTCAAAATATTAAACAATAAGCTCAATCAAAAACAATAAATGCTAAAAAGTAAAAGCATTGTTCATGTTACATTATACATTATGTGTTATGCCAGCACTCGCTCACCATTCCGTGCAGACACACTGCTTAAAGGTCATAAAAAAATTGATTGAAAAATAACACCAACCGCAGTCTCATTTTCACTAATCTGTAGCAAATATCAACTCAATATAAGTAACTTTTTTCACTAAGCTCTAACCACAACAAGTGCATGAATGAACCCCTCCTTCACTGGGGTCCCAAGAATGGTATTTGTGAAATGAAACCAAGGGGAAAAATATGAGTAGATTTAAGGCACTCAAACCAGCCAACACCCAATAATACAGATCCAAACGGCTCTTGTCCAAAGTGTCCTGGAACCACCCTTCTCCGCCCCCTTTTTGACTCATTTTTCCGACGATATAAACAGACAGCGTGCTACACATCAGCCCCAGGCCGGACACTGTATCCGCAAAATGACCACAGTATCGTTGCATGTCCACCGGGGACCCTCTCTCGTAGAACGCTACGACACTTTTCGTGAAGAATGACTCGAGGCCAGCAAGTAAAAAGAAGGGGAAAAAGAGCCAGTATGACACCATGGGCACCTCTTCATCAGGCTTGTCAACCAATCCACGATTTTTAACAACTTTGAGCCTCTCTATCTCTATCACTGCAGCAGTTGCACAACATAGAACTGACATCAGCATTGCCACCGCAATCCCCCTAGGCGGCCCGTATATTCTCGACGTTCTAACTAGGCGGCCCGCCAGGACATCGAAAAAGATCTTCTTCCCCAAAAAGAATAGCGCTAGAAGCACCTGTGACGGAACCTTCCATCCTCCAATCCTACGATCCATGCGACTTCCTTGTTCCACAAGGAAAGTGTTCCCCACCGAAGACACAATGGAACAGACGACGAATGTGGCCCCAATGGGGATCACGCGAACAACAAACTTGGCGGCCTCAACCTCTTCTAGGGAGCAGAGTTTCCATTTGCTACGATAATTATCTTCTGGCAACACAATTGCAGCCTTCTCCAAGCACCTAAAACAGATAACGCCAAAATATGTGCTTAGAGTCCGACTCATCAACCTACAACGGCGCGCAAATAAACAAGAAGCTAGGTACCGGAGAAAACGAGAAGGGGGAAACGAAGTGCGGCCCTCCTCGTCGTCCCGGTAAAGATTTCTGCTATCAGATGGGAAAGGTTTGAAGATCTTAAGGGCAGCAGCAACAAACACCCTAAACACATCAGTTAGTGGGCTCCCCTCTGGCCCAACGCTATTATGTTTACACCAACCAGACAAAAAGAGGAGTGTTGCACACACCACGCAGATTCCAGGCACTCCAAAGAGGAGGTACCACTGCTTTACATACGGGAATACAAAAAATCCAGCTATTGTTGTGAGAAAGGCAAAGATAATAAGTGGAATTTTTACGCAAAACAGAGTTAGGTTAGAGCTGGAAGCCTGTGATTCGTCATTACAGGGCTTTAAGGAGGCGCGGTGGCCGCCGATTCCGATCGCTAGCAACGCCATGCCTGTGTAGAACCTGATTCTCTGTGTGTGGCCGATGCATCGTGCTTCGTATTCTTTGCACGTGCGTCTTGATTTGGGAGTTGAAATTGTTACCAACGCAATACCCTGCAACAAAACTTGATGATAAGTGAATCCTGCAATGTCCATATTTTTTAGATGATCAGAGGTTGGGAGGGAGATGAACTCGCCACGCTGTTGGCTATGCTTGAAATGGCAACCATCTTGAAGTTTCCAATGCGAGCGTCAGCGAGGAAGAGACAAAAAAGAGGCAAAATCTTGGAAATTCCACCCCAGATATTCAAAATAGCAGCAGCATGAGTGAAGCTTAGTCCCCATACATCTGTTAAGTAAGTTTGCATTGAAAAGAAGGCGTATTCCAGCAGCGTGTCAGCCCATGAAAGAAGTACTGCAACGTGTAATAAAACATATTAGAGATGAAGTGGTACTGATTATGCCATTATTATTATTAAAAAAAAAAAAAAAAAAACGTTCTTTACCAGAAATTCTGATATTGGGCTCTGATATCCTCAGCGAATCTATCCTCTGTAGAAGAATGGTTATTAACTAACTAAGTGAACGACAAATAAAAGAAAAGTAATGAATAATGTGTGCTAAAATCATGAAGAGAGAGAGAGAGAGAGAGAGAGAGTCACATTGGTGAAGCTGGTGGGGAATATATTGATAGCAAATTCACAAGCTCTGCCCCAGTTTAAACACATTGTGTCAACTACAAGTGCAAGGCAGAGATAGACTCAATCCGAATTTGCAATTAATTCACTTAGCAGGGGAATAGGTATATGTGCTTTACCCCTTCTGATTGGTCTCCCTATCTTCATACTTCACGCTAGAATATAAGAATCGAATCAACCTAAAAGTGCAATTCATACCTACATGGTCGATGATTATATATTATATAAAACGATAAAGATATGTAGTCCTACTTATGGGGATACATGATTAACACAAAAAAAAAAAAAAAGTGATTACTAATTATACCTCCAAACATCAATCATTTTGAAAAAAGAAGAAGAATCAATTTGATATATATTTTCAAATTACATCTATCAAGGCATAATATATTAATTATCAAGCGTATTAAATATAACTATTGCAAATTACCTTCCATTTGTAAAATTGTAATGTCTATATATATTATAGTAAATAAAAATAATAATTTGGGACTTGAGGAACTGTAGATCCGTCGTCTTTGAGATGCTTATAAATTCCAAATTAATTTATGAGTTGTTTTAAAAAAATTCAATGAAATAGACTTTGACCAATGTGGTCCTTGTGGTGAGGTTTTTGTATATTTACATTGCGCAAAAATTTAACTGCATATATAATAGTAAAGTTATGCATGGAAATACCATCACAAATACAATTCCTTCACCAGAAACTGAAAATAACATGATTACTCTTCTAATAAATAACATGCATGCATCACAAGTTACCATTAATTGCATGTGTTATGGTGAGGGGAATATAAGATGAAACATGCATCAAGTAGCAAAAATAAAGTGAAATATATATAAAGCATGAAACAGCTGATAAATGGTAATTTGTAAAGTCATATTCAAAGAATGTCTCTTAGAATTCTTTAGTCGAGTCAAAAGTATTAATTTCTATTATGTTTTCTAGATGAAATACTCTGCTATATATTCTCATGTAATCAAATGAGTTTGAATCATCAAAAAAATTATCCATTAAAAAGCAAGTGCAGTAGCTTTGCTATCATCTATTCTTAAAATATAACCTATTCAAAAATTGTCTCCAACAATTTTGGTACCAGAGTGCAGGTGTACGAATAAATGGCAACAACCCCTAATTCTATTTTCTCATATACAACAACCCAGATTCCAATTTTCAATGGTGAACACTATGATTATTGGAGTTCTCAGATGGAGACTGTTTTTCTTTCACAAGATCTCTGGGAAGTGATTGAAGAAGGCTATGAGGAACCACCAAAAGAAGAGGATGCCCAATGGACTGCAGAAAATCAAAAGGAATACAAGGAGAACGTTAAGAAAAACGCAACAGCACTGAGATTTATTCAACAAGGTGTGAGCAAAACCATTTATCCAAGAATTTTCAGTATCAAGAAGGCGAACGATGCTTGGGAAACTTTGAAGACAGAATTTCAAGGATCTGAAAAAGTGATTGCTATCAAGTTGCAATGCTTATGGAGTCAATTTGATAACTTATCAATGAAAGAAAGTGAACTTGTCAAAGATTTTTTCTCTAGAGTTTCTGAAATCATCAACCAAATTAAAAGCTGTGGAGATGAAGTTCCCGAGAAGAAAGTGGTCGAGAAGATGTTGAGAAGTCTTCCACAAAAGTTTGAGCATATAGTTTCTGTAAAACTCACTCAATATGAACTTATGGGTTCATTGGAAGCACATGAGCAGAGAGTAAACAAGTACAACAATCTGCCATTGGAGCAAGCATTTCAAGCAAAATCCAATGTTTCTAAAAAGCCATTTCAACAAGGAAGAGAAGGATCATCTCGAGGATGATCAACCAATAGAGGTCGGGGCAAATATCACCAAAGTAATGGTAGAGGCAAAGAAAAGGGAAACTTCGGTTCTAATCAACAATCAGGTGACTCTGAATCTGAATGTTTTGTGTGTCATAAGAATGGTCATGAATCTAGAGATTGTTGGTTGAGATGCCGTAGATGCAAAATACCTAATCATTCTGAGAGAGATTGTTGGTTCAAAGAAAAAGATGATAAAAAGGGGAAACGAAATGCAAGTAATTTTTCTGCAGAAAATGTTACAAATAAATTGTTCTCTACAATGGAGGGTGAAAATTCTGGTTCTACATGGTATTTGGATAGTGGGTGTAGCAATAATTTAACTGGAAATCAAAATGAGTTTCATGAGTTAGATAGAAGATATTCTTCTCATGTTGAACTTGGTGATGGAAAGCGTGTGAACATAGAAGGGAATGGAGTTGTAGCTGTCCACACCGGCGAAGGTAACAAAAAATTCATTCATGATGTTCATTTTTCGCCAAATATTTCTCAAAATCTTTTGAGTATTGGGCAGATGATGAGAAGAGGTTATAAGCTGATTTTCGATGACGAAAAATGTGAGATTTTTGATAAAAATTCTGGAGATTATGTTGCTGTTGTGAAAATGACATCCAATAATTTGTTCCCCCTCAATTTGAACTCCTTTGTTGCTTTGAAAAGTGGAACGTCGGATGACACAAATCTTTGGCATTTGAGATATGGGCATTTAAATCTCAGAGGGCTGCAACTATTGAAGCAAAAGAACATGGTAGTCGGTCTTCCTCACATAAAATGCATAGAAAGTGTTTGTGAAGGCTGTGTTTTAGGGAAAATGCATCGTCTTCCCTTTCCAAAGACGGCGTGGCGAGCTCATGCTCCACTGGAGTTAGTGCATTCAGATATTTGTGGTCCAACAAGGACACCATCTTTGGGAAACAAAAGGTATTTTCTTTTGTTTGTTGATGATTATACTAGAATAACATGGGTTTATATTCTTGAACAAAAATCAGAATGCATTCGGAAAGTTCTTGGATTTTAAAGCTCTTGTTGAAAAGCAAAGTGGATATGAGTTGAAATGTCTAAGAACGGATCGAGGAGGAGAATTCATCTACAAGCCATTTTTGAAGTATTGCAAAGATGAAGGGATTCAAAGGCAGCTTACAGTTCGGCACACACCACAACAAAACGGTGTTGCAGAAATGAAAAATCATACAATTGAAGAAATGGCCAGGAGCATGATGAAAGGCAAGGGACTTCCACATCAGTTTTGGGCAGAAGCCGTGAATACCTCTTTGCATATTCTGAATCGATCACCGACGAAGGATGTGCGCAATAAATCGCCATTTGAAGCATGGCATGGAAGAAAACCTGTTGTAAGTATGCTGAAAGTTTTTGGTTGCTTAGCATATGCACTTCTTCCTTCTCAAAGTAGAGAAAAAATTTGATGGCAAAGGAGAAAAAATGATATTTATTGGGTATAGTGATGAATCCAAAGGGTATCGTCTATATAATCCCTCAACTAATGATTTGGTGCTTTCAAGGGATTTTATTTTTGATGAAAATGCTTCATGGAAATGGGAACCTAAAGATGAGCAAGTACCTGTTGAATTAACTTCACTTGTGCCATTGCATTCTCCCAAAGAAGTTGTTGATCCCTCGAGTAGTAATACTCATGAAGAAGATTCTGGTTCTGATTCTGAAAATCGTACAAGAAAATATCGTTCTTTGTCTGAAATTTATGCATCATCTAATGTTGCATTGTTTGTAAGTGAACCATAGTGTTTTGAAGAAGCTGTCAAAGAGGAAGAATGGAGAAAGGCAATGGATGAGGAAATGAAAAGCATTAAAAAAAATCAAACTTGGCAGCTAGTTGATCTTCCAAAAGAAAAGGAGGCAATTGGGTTAAAATGGATTTTCAAAACCAAGTTTAATGAAGATGGGACGGTGCAAAAGTATAAGGCGCGTTTAGTTGCGAAAGGCTATGCTCAACTGCCTGGAGTTGATTTTACAGAAACATTTGCCCCTGTTGCCCGAATGGAAACGATAAGAGTATTTCTTGCTCTTACAGCTCAATTGGAATTGCAAGTATTCCAACTTGATGTCAAAACAGCCTTTCTCAATGGTGAATTGGAAGATGAGGTTTATGTCATGCAACCTGAAGGTTTTGAAGTAAAAAATAAAGAAGGAAAAGTTTACAGGTTACACAAGGCTCTTTATGGGCTTAAACAAGCCCCAAGGTGTTGGAACAACAAGATTGATGCTTACTTTGAGAGAAATGGATTCATGAAAAGTCCATCTGAACCATCTTTGTATGTGAAGAAAAATGGAGCAGATTTTTTTATGGTTTGTCTTTACGTTGATGATTTAATTTATGCAGGAACGAATCATGCAATGGTGCAATGGTTTAAAGAGACAATGATGAAAGAGTATGAGATGTCTGATCTTGGATTGATGAAATATTTTTTGGGCATTCAAGTATAGCAAGAAAAAGGGCAGATTTTCATTTCTCAAGAGAAATATGTTTCAGATTTGCTAAAAAAAATTCGAATGGAGAATTGCAAATCTGCAGCAACTCCGATGGGGTTAAATGAAAAGCTGAAACAGGATAATGGAGCTGAAAAAACAGATTCAAATGTTTATAGAAGTCTTGTTGGCTCTTTAATTTATCTAACAAATACAAGACCTGATATCTTGTATCCTGTTAGCCTCATTTCCAGGTTTATGAGTGAGCCAAGCAAACTTCATTTTGCAGCAGCGAAGAGAATCCTTCGTTATCTCCAAGGCACAAAAAATATTGGAATCAAATATGCAAAGGAGGAAGGCGCTGAGTTAGTTGGTTTTACGGACAGTGATTGGGCTGGAAGTCAAGATGATAGAAAGAGTACATCAGGATACATTTTTTGCCTTGGATCCAATCCCATATCATGGAGTTCTAAGAAGCAAAGTTCAGTTGCATTATCATCTGCGGAAGCCGAGTATATAGCTGCGAATGAAGCTGTACGAGAGGCAATTTGGCTGAGAAGAATTCTGAAAATTTTACAGCAAGAAGTTCCTGATCCAACTCCCATTTTCTGTGATAACAAGTCTGCAATCTTGATGACAAGGAATCCAGTGTTTCATGGAAGATCAAAACACATTGAGCTGCGACATCACTACATTCGTGACATGGTTCAAAAGAAGAAAATTCACTTGGAATACATCAAAACATCAGAGCAGCCTGCTGATGTTCTTACCAAAGCTGTTACATTGGAAGAGCTTCAGAACTTCAAGGATGCCATGAAGATTACAAATTAAGAGGGGATGTTAAATGGTAATTTGTAAAGTCATATTCAAAGAATGTCTCTTAGAATTCTTTAGTCAAGTCAAAAGTATTAATTTCTATTATGTTTTCTAGATGAAATACTCTGCTATATATTCTCATGTAATCAAATGAGTTTGAATCATCAAAAAAATTATCCATTAAAAAGCAAGTGCAGTAGCTTTGCTATCATCTATTCTTAAAATATAACCTTTCTCCGATTTAACCACAACAAGAAAAATACAAAACCTCATCAACTACTCCCTCCTCCTCCCAAGACTTGTATCTGTGAAGTGCAAGCAGTGGGACAAATATGAGTAGATTAAAGGCACTTAAACCAGCCAGCACCCAATAATACAGATCGAGACGACTCCTGTTCAAGCTGTCCTGGAACCAGTTTTGTCTGCCTCCTATTTCACTTATTTTTCCCACAACCCGAACAGAAATGACGCTGCACACGAGGCCCAGACCAGATACTGTATCCACAAAGTGAGGGCAATATCGTTTCACGTCCACTGGGACCCCTCTTTCGTGGAATGCAATCATGCTCTTTCTAATGAATGATTCAAGGCCAGCTAGTAGAAAAAAGGGGAAAAAGAGCCAGAATGCAGCCATGGGTATAATTTCCTCATCAGGTAATTCATGGTGTCTGACAACTTTGAGTCTCTCCATCTCAATTACGGCAGCACTTGCACAACATAGGATCGACAACAGCATTGCCACCGCGGCCCCACGAGGCGGCCCGTATACTCTTGATTGTTTCACGAGGCAGTCAGCCAGGTTATCGAATAACAACTTCTTCCCCAAGAAGAATAGTGCTAGAAGTACCTGAGAAGGAACTCTCCATTTTCCTATCCTGCGATTCATACTACTTCCCTGTGCTACAAGGAAAGTGTTTCCTAGAGATGATACGATCGTGCAAACAACTAAAGTGGCTCCGATAGGGATGAGACGGACAACAGATTTTGCAGCTTCAACTTCTTCTACGGAGCAGAGTTTCCACCTTCCATCTCTAATTTGATCAGCAAGACTCGTATTTGGCGAAATAATGGCAGCCTGAATGAAATATATGCTTAATGATATATATAATGATGTGCAAATAAACAAGCTAGGTATGCGCATACCGGAGAAAACGAGAAGGGGGAAATGAGTTGTGGCCATCCTTGTAAAGCTGATTATTATCAGATGGGAGTGGTTGGGAAATCTTACGAGCAGCCGCGACGAACACCCTACACACATCAAGTAGTGGGCTCCCCTCCGGATCATATTTTTCATCATAATATTTCCAACCACTCAAAAAAACAAGAGTTGCAGAAACCACACAAATTCCTGCAATCATCACGAGGAGGTTTATATAGGACTATATCGAACCCAAAGTCAATTCAATTACAGTAGTTCCAAAAGTTAATTACAAGTTTAGCTTTAATTAAATTAATTAACCCGGAAGCTGTGTACACCAACTCTGATCTTTTTGTCTGTTATACACGGTGGTGTAAGCATCTTAAAATTTGCACCCAATTAAATAATACTCCCTGTGTCCAAGATCAACTTCACACTTTCCTTATATGGACGTCCCAACTCTTTCTTCACACCCAAAAAAAGAAACAACTCACACTCATAAAAGTCAATAAAGCACACTTTTTTATATTTTATTATTTAACTTTACACTCACATACTTCACTTTTTCTTAATATGCGTGAAATTCCACATATGAAGAAAATATTGGGACGGAGGGAGTAACACATGTATAAATTAAATAAATATCAAATTATATTAGTATTTTAATTGAGATAATTTATTAAATTAATTATCAAATTAAATAAGTAAAAGATATTTATTGTAAAGTGTTAGAGGATTTTGTTAACAATGTGCTTATATGGCTAATTTAATTTTGGAAATCCACCGAACAATAATTGAAATAATTATAATCAAGTTTGAATGAAAGGAAATATAAAGATGAAGAGAGAGTGTGTATAGGAATGTATTTCTTGTATTAATGAGTTGGAATTCCTTCGAATGAGTATAAATTTTCTATCTATATGTTTGCATGATGTGATTTAGCATGATTTAAGTTTAAGTGACTAAATTAAATGACAAGTGTCCTTACACTTGTCATTTTATCATCTATTTAGCACTAATTACAAGATATTGACTAATTTGTTCTTACTAAATGTCCTACTCACATCTGGAATTCTATAGGTGGTGGTGCGAGCAGCATAATTTTGGAGTATTTGTGCTTAGCTTCCTTGCAAGTTGCAAGGTGAAGAGCATATAGTTTTGATGGTGTCTATCTTATTCCTGTTCGCTACCATCTCATCTCGTGTAGGTGGTGAGCTTTCCTCTAAGATGGACCAAGAGAGAAGGGAATTGGATTCAAGCTGCCACCTTATTTAATTTCTTCAGCACATGCAAGATTTTAGAGGAAAAGCAAGGTGCTGCATTTTTTTATTATTATTATTGACCTGCGATTAGAAAATGACTAGGAATTTTAAACTTGTTAATGTTGACCAGTGATTTAAAAATGACTAGAGATTTATAAAGATGTACCAGGATTTCATCCGTTCAAGCTTATAACATTTTATTAGTAGTATTTGAGTTATATATCCATTTTAATTCACATGACTTTCTGTGTATGACCAATGCAATGTTGCTCGTATTTTCTGCACATGCCTGGGAAAGAGGGGCGGTGTAGATATAGTAACGAGGCTAATTCTCTATAAGAGAAGAAGAGTTATCAACGTATGGTGATGAAACTATATATGGTTTGAAAATGTGAAAGGGAACTATGTCCATAACTTCAACTAGGGGTGTAAATGAGTCGAGTCGAGTCGAGTAGTGCTGAGCTCGAAACTCGACTCGAAAGCAATACTCGAAGCTCGAAACTCGACTCGAACTCGATCGAGCTTGATTTTTTTAGCTCGAGCTCGACTCGATTAAGAACTCGACAAACTCGAGCTCGGCTCGACTCGACTCGATAATTTTATTATTTAACTAAAATAAAATATTAAATATATTTTAGCTCTTTTTTTTTCTAAAATTAAAGCTCGACTCGACTCGAGCTCGATTACTTTATTTATATATTAAAAATAATAAAAAATATTAAATATTGTGCAAGCTCGATTAGGCTCGCGAGCCTCTCGAGCCGAGTATTTATAAACTCGAACTCGAACTCGACA
>JAPKLY010000855.1:72420-119358 GCA_026898435.1 Prunella vulgaris | reverse complement strand
GCACGTGTAATTTGACACATTCATCTTCAGATATTTCACAAGTGCATACCATATGAGGCTGTGGATCTTGTTTATATGTGTATAAATGTGAAATGGAATTGGGGTGGTTTGGGATTAATTCCCCATTCCACCGCCTATAACTCTTATAATATATAATATTATATTATTATATTATTATTTCCTTTACTAACTTATCAACTAAGTTTCCGTACAGCTGCCTAACTCTCACACACACATATATATATATATATTACTATATTAATAATATAGTATATTATATAACTTATTTATTTACTTTCTACTTAATTACTACAACTAATTCTTGAATGAACTATATTTAACTTACACCATTAATACCAAAATAATTGAGAAAACTATAAATTTTAACCTTTTTTTATGGTACAAACTCTTTTTTGTCCATAAATTTATAAAAACTTTTTTTTGGCCTTTTTAAAAAATAAGTGACCAATATATTTTTAATTCTCAATTTTTTTTTAAATTTCTCTTTTCACCCCTAATCTTTTTCCTATTTTATTTCTTACACTAAATTTAAATAAGTGACTAATATACCTTTAATTATAGTATTTTTTTGACGGAGTTGGGTTGGATTGATTTTTTAAGTTCCTTTAACCTAGAAAAATTTAAAAATAACATGATTACGAATAATATTATCTTTATTAATTATTAAGGATTAAATAAGTATTCTTGAAAAGGTCGGAAACTGGTCGGAGTCCGGTCAATTTTTTTAGAAATAGCATATTTAGTAATTTTTTTGTGACGGAGTTAGGCCGAAATACTTTTTAGATTATTTTTACTGCATATGTAGAATTTTAATTGACATTATCTTTTTAATTTTTACTAGTAAAATAACTAATATTTTGAAAAGTCGGATATTTCTCCAAATTCATTAAAAATGTCATTTGCACTAGTATTTTTTTGACGGAGTTGGGTCGGAATGATTTTTAAAATTCCTTTAGTGTAGAAAAAATTTAAAAGTTACATGATTACGACTAACATTATCTTTTTTAATTTTTAAGGATTAAATAAGTAATTTTGAAAGGTCGGAAACTGGTCGGAGTCCGGTCAAATTTTTTTTTTAAATAGCATCTTTAGTAATTTTTTTGTGACGGAGTTTGATCGAAACTACTTCTTAGATTATTTTTAACTAAAAAATACTATGCATATGTAAATATTTTGATTGACGATATCTATTTAATTTTTACTAGTAAAATAACTAGTATTTTGAAAAGTCGGATATTTATCTAAATTTATTAAAAATAGCACTTGCAATAGTATTTTTTTGATGGAGTTGAGTAGAAATAATTTTTTACGTTCCTTTAATAAAAAAAAAACTTAAAAGATACATATTTACGACTAACGTTATCTTTATTAATTTTTAAGGATTGAATAAGTAATCTTGAAAGGTCGGAAACTGGTTGGAGTCCGGTCAAGTTTTTTAAAAATAGCATATTTAGTAATTTTTTTGTGAAGGAGTTTGACCGGAACTACTTCTTAAAATATTTTTACCTAAAAAATACTATGCATATGTAAAAAGTTTGATTGACGTTATCTTTTTAATTTTTACTAGTAAAATAACTAGTAATTTTAAAAGTCTGATATTTATCTAAATTTATTAAAAATAACACTTGCAATAGTATTTTTTTGACGGAGTTGGGTCGGAATAATTTTTTATGTTTCTTTAATCTAGAAAAAATTATTTAATCCTAAATTTTTTTTAAAATTATTTAATCCTAAAAAATTAATAAAGATAATATTAGTCGTAATCATGTATCTTTTAAATTTTTTCTAGATTAAAGAAACGTAAAAAATCAATCCGACCCAACTCCGTTAAAAAATACTATTGTAAGTGATATTTTTAATAAATTTAGATAAATATCCGACTTTTCAAAATATTAGTTATTTTACTAGTAAAAATTAAAAAGATAACTTCAATCAAAATTTTACATATGCATAGTGTTTTTTAGGTAAAAATAATCCAAGAAGTAGTTCCGATCAAACTTCGTCACAAAAAAAAATTACTAAATACTCTCTCCGTCCCAGAAGACATTGCTGTGTCTTTTGGACACGCAGTTTAAGAAAAAGGTATAAAAAGTACATTTTTATGAATATTATATGTGTATTGTAAAAAAATTGACCGGACTCCGACCAGTTTCCGACCTTTCAAAATTACTTATTTAATCCTTAAAAATTAATAAAGATAATATTAGTCGTAAACATATATCTTTTAATATTTTTCAAGATTAAAGGAACGTAAAAAATTCATTCCGACACAACTTCGTCAAAAAATAATATTGCAAGTGATATATTTAATAAATTTAGATAAATATCCGACTTTTCAAAATACTGGTTATTTTACTAGTAAAAATTAAAAAGATCACGTCAATTAAAATTTTAAATATGCATAGTATTTTTTGGTAAAAATAACCTAAGAAGTAGTTACGATCAAATTCCGTTACTAAAAAAAATTACTCCCTCCGTCTCGTAGGAATTTGCATCCTACGGGACGACACATTTTTAAGAAATAATAGTTTTATATATAATGTAGTGGTATATAGGTAAATATGTGTAAAGGTTTGTGAGTGTGCACGTAAATCAATGCTTCATTGTTTTAGTAGTGTGCAAATTTGTGTGGGACATCCAAATTAGGAAAGTGTGCAAATTCCTGCGGGACAGATGGAGTACTAAATTTTATATTTCTTAAAGAATTGACCGGACAAAGACCAGTTTTCGACCTTTCAAGATTACTTACTTAATCCATAAAAATTAATAAAGATAATATTAGTTGTAAACATGTATCTTTTAATTTTTTTCTAGATTAAAGGAACGTAAAAAATTCATTCCGACTCAACTCCGTCAAAAAAATACTATTGCAAGTGATATTGTTAATAAATTTAGATAAACATCCGATTTTTCAAAATACTAGTTATTTTACTAGTAAAAATTAAAAAGATAAACTCAATCAAAATTTTTAAATATGAATAGTAATTTTTAGGTAAAAATAACCTAAGAAGTAGTTCCGATCAAACTCCGTAACAAAAAAAATTACTAAATATGTTATTTCTAAAAAATTTGACCGGATTCCAACCAGTTTCCGACCATTCAAGATTACTTATTTAATCTTTAAAAATTAATAAAGATAATATTAGTCGTAAAAATGTATCTTTTAAATTTTTTCTAGATTAAATGAACGTAAAAAATCATTACGACCCAACTCCGTCAAAAAATACTATTGCAAGTGATATTTTTAATAAATTTAGATAAACATCCGACTTTTCAAAATACTGGTTATTTTACTAGTAAAAATTAAAAAGATAACGTCAATCAAAATTTTTACATATGCATAGTATTTTTTAGGTAAAAATAATCTAAGAAGTAGTTCGGATCAAACTCCGTCACAAAAAAAATTACTAAATATGCTATTTCTAAAAAAAATGACCAGACTCCGACCAGTTTCCGACCTTTCAAGATTACTTATTTAATCCTTAAAAATTAATAAAGATAATATTAGTCGTAAACATGTATCTTTCAAATTTTTTTTAAATTAAATGAACGTAAAAAATCATTCCGACCCAACTCCGTCAAAAAATACTATTGCAAGTGATAATAAATTTAGATAAATATCCTACTTTTTAAAATACTAGTTATTTTACTAGTAAAAATTAAAAAGATAACTTCAATCAAAATTTTACATATGCATATTATTTTTTAGGTAAAAATAACCTAAAAAGTAGTTTCGATCAAACTCCGTCACAAAAAAATTTACTAAATATGTTATTTCTAAAAAATTTGACCGGACTCCGACCAGTTTCCGACCTTTCAAGATTACTTACTTAATACTTAAAATTAATAAAGATAATATTAGTCGTAAACATGTATCTTTTAAATTTTTTCTAGATTAAAGGAACGTAAAAAATCATTCCGACTCAACTCCGTTAAAAAAATACTATTGCAAGTGATAGTTTTAATAAATTTAGATAAATATCCGACTTTTCAAAATACTAGTTATTTTACTAGTAAAAATTAAAAAGATAACTTCAATCAAAATTTTACATATGCATAGTGTTTTTTAGGTAAAAATAACCTAAAAAGTAGTTTCGATCAAACTCCGTGTTAAAAAATTACTAAATATGTTATTTCTAAAAAAATTGACCGGACTTCGACCAGTTTCCGACCTTTCAAGATTACTTATTTAATCCTTAAAAATTATTAAAGATAATGTTAGCCGTAAACATGTATCTTTTAAATTTTTTCTAGATTAAAGGAACGTAAAAAAATCATTCCGACCCAACTCCGTCAAAAAAATACTATTGCAAGTGATATTTTTAATAAATTTAGATAAATATCCGACTTTTCAAAATAGTAGCTATTTTACTAGTAAAAATTAAAAAGATAACGTCAATCAACATTTTAAATATGCACAGTGTTTTTTAAGTAAAAATAATCTAAGAAGTAGTTCCGATCAAACTCCGTCACAAAAAATTACTAAATATGCTATTTCTAAAAAAAATTGACCGGACTCCGACCAATTTCCGACCTTTCAAGATTACTTATTTAATCCTTAGAAATTAATAAAGATCCATCCCAACGGCTAGTTATTTGATCCTATAAATTAGAGTAACAGTGATGATTTCAGTATCGAATTCACACGCACTTTAAGCTTGCCGAAACTCTGTCAAAATCATTACTCGCACTCAACACCCTATATTCATACTGATTCTTTGTAAAGCTTTGTAGAAGCTGTGAGAAGTCAATTGCTTCTGAAGCATTGGCATTTTGTAAGAGAGTAGTACTCTCGAAGTGAGTGAGTAAGTTAGTGGAGAGCCCCACAATTCCAGTTGGATTGTGGAGAGTGGAGTAGGACATTTGTTTGAACCACTATAAATCCCTCGTGTCCCGTGCCTTTATTTTCTGTTCTTTACTTGTGCACATCACATAAAACTGATTTTCTTCAAAAACGTTTCCGCACAAATTTACACAGATCACAACTTTCAAATTCAGACTATCTCAAGTAGTCTGGTATTTTTGAAATAAGCCAAAAATTTGGAAAAAGGTTTTGAATCCCTACAAGTCTATTCAACCCCCCTTCTAGACTTGTTTAAGGGTATTCTTTCTCTAAAACCTGCCTTTGGGACCAACAAGTGGTATCAGAGTTGTGTGTCCAAAAGACCACAGCCTGAGAAAGCTTTTGGTGGTCACCTGGACAGATCCGTGAAAATCATTTTGGAAAATTTTGTGTGCATTTTATCTAATCACTTGCAGATATGCCTTCCTACAAGAAGAGTAGATCCAAGACGAGGAAGTTGCCAGAATTCTCCATAGAAGACTATGATTACTGGAAATTCAGAATGAAGAATCACCTTGGAGCCATTCATGATCGGATGTTAGATGTTCTGGAGGAAGGGCCAATCAAGTTTTTCTGGGAAGGAGTAAGTGATGGCAAGACTCCAGAAGCTGAGATCAGCGAAAGAAGGAAGACAGAGAAGAAGAAGAATGAACTAAATGATGCTGAAAGAAAGCTCTTCAATCTGGATGGCTAGGACAGAAATTATCGAGACATTGTCTAAGAAATATATTGAGAAGATCAAGACTTGCAAGACAGCTAAGGAGATGTGGGAGAAACTCTCCTTAACGTGTGAAGGGACAGATCAAATCAAAGAGAATAAACTTCAAGTCGTACTTCACACATTCGACACATTCAAAATGAAAGCTGATGAGATAATTGATCAGCTGGATATGAGATTGACAAATATACTGAATAAGGCAAGTTCCTTAGGAAAAGACTACTCGGAGAAGGAGATCAATAACAAAATCCTGAGATCTCTTACTTCTAGATGGAGAGTGAAGGTGACGGTGATCAAGGAGACCAAGAACTTATCTAAGATGAGTCATCATACACTTTTATCTCATCTGAAGGCACATGAGTTCGATATCCAAGAAGAAGACCAATAAGATGAGACTCCAACTTCATCAGCTACAAAGAATGTTGCTTTCTCTACTGCAGCTGATAGCCAAGAGAGTCCTCTACTCCACAGGACATGAGCTTAAAGGAGCAACTTGCTTTGCTGACCAAGAAGTTTGACAAGATGTCAAACAAGTTCCAGAAGTACAGATCCCATTGGAAGAAGAACAAGAATGATTCTTCCAGGAGGTACCAGAAGTCATCTGATTCCAGAAGACCATCAGATGAACAAGAGACCAGATACAAGTCTCCAGAGAGAAGGAGGGAACCAAGTCCCAGAAGAGGAGGAGATGGTGTTTGCTTTTCTTGCAATAAGCCAGGGCATCTCAGCTATGATTGCCCCTAGCTTACACCAAGGGAGAGAGAAGAAAAGAGGATCAAGACAGATCGTAGATTTGTTGATAAGAGAGCTCTGCTGGCAGACGAGGAGAAGCAGGACATCAGCTCATCCTCATCCTCATCCTCATTTGATTTTGAGTTAGAAGAGGACATCTGCCTTATGGTAAAGGTAGAAGAGGTAAATTCTCCTACCCCCTCTGTTAGCTCATCTTGCTCTTCTACATATTCTATGGAGTTAGATATACACAAGTTGTTGTCTGATCTCCAATCCTCCTTAAAAGTTTGTTCCAAGCTGGAAGAGTAGAATACTAGTCTGAAAGCTGAAGTTCTAAGATTGACACATGATCTGGAAAATGCTAGACTACCAGTGATATCCTATGACTCACAAGCTACCAAGTCTGCTGACTTAATAGCAAAGTGTAAGGAACAGGAGAAGCTGATAGAAAAGCTACTTTCTGAGAATACTATTTGAGTGAAGAACATAATTGGCTGACAGCTAAGTTCGATAAACTCTTCAAGCAGAATGAACTGACAATCAAAAATTCACAGCAGCTTCAGCTGAAAGTGGACTAGCTGACTAAGGCAAAGAATGCCGTGTCTGAAATAGCTGAGTCCTCACAAACTGTGAATGACAAAAGTGGTCTTGGTTATCCCAAACCCAAACCACAAAAGAAGAATAAAGGTGACAGTGGATGTTGGTCCCGAAATGAGTACAATCAGTGTATGGGGGGGGAATACTCTGATGTCAGATTTTTCTGAAAGACTCAGAAAAATGCTCTTACACTCTCAGTCAGGATTCCTGAATTACTCAGTATGCTGAAGGTCCACAGGGACAGTAGGGACAGTTCAGTAACGAGTCAGATAAGCTGAGTGTGAGTAATGTGCTCGGAAGCTCAGTAGAGATAACAAACCTACTGACTGCTTGGAAGCGAGTCTGTTGGACTACTATCTCAGTGAGCTAGAGTACGTGCGAAAAGTGAGCCTTATATTCTACTCGTTTTAGTTTCTAAAAACATTTTCTCTGAACTTGCTTAGTAGACGGGTGATTAAGGCTGAGTGCACCGTATTAAGATTCAGGATGATTGATTCAGTCCTGAGGATAAAGCAATGCAGAATGTTCAGTTTATTATGATGACAGTTATGATCCTGAACAAAACAGTAAATCAGCACACAAGGGTCTTTTTAACGTGGTTCGGAGATAACCAACTCCTACGTCCACGACCTGATTTAACAGGAAGCTATCCTCAAAACCCTGAGGATAGGTGCTTGGTTTTACGTGCCAAGGGACACGAGTAGCCAACTTCCTCTCTTAGGAACTGACCCCTGGGCGTTTTACAAGTCCCAGTCCTTCTAACCAACCAATCTCACACCCTGAGTGGTTTGGTATTCTGGTTTCCAACTGAGATAGCTCTAGCAATACAAAACAATGCTAAATATTAGAGCTATCGATCTAAGCAAATACAGAGTGAATCCTACTACAACACTAGGGAAATTTAATTGCAGAGTGCTGCTTATAGTATGCTTTGAGAGATTGAATTCTTGAGAGTTTTCTCTTGGAAATTTCCCGTTAACCTTGAATGGGTGCAAGGCTCTCCATATTTATAGGCAAGATTCAAAATAGATCCGTTGGAGGATATCTAATCAAATATTTCCTATTTTGGGGTGGTTGCAGGCTAGAAATACTGTTTGACCTAACCGCCATGCTTATTCTGGCAAGACTGTCCCATCGCCTGCAACTTTGAGACGCATTAAATGCTGCGCAGACTCCGTACACACGTGTCGAAAGATCATTGGCTCTCCGTTCTAACGGCTAGTTGACTTTTAGACATTTGTCCTTCCTTGTACATTCAATACTCTGAGTCTCTTGTTAATAACTCAGTCTGAATGTTTATCTTCATTGGAGTCTTACTGACATTCTCTTTGTCTCTTGTCCCATAGCATAAATAACCTTTTTGTCTTGGACTTACATGTTTCAGGTGATCTGAACTACTGTCCGAGTAAGGTCTTATGTGTCTTCCGCACATCCTGATAGATTATTCAGCCCAGTATGTGTAACCTTTTTGCTTTGGACTTATATGGTTCAGGTAAACTGAACCAAGGCCTAAGTCAGGTCTTAAGTGCATTCAGCACAGCATGATAGATTACATTTACTCTTCATTGACTAAGTTCTGTCCTGAGAATGCTTAGTGTACTCAGTAGAAACATCAGTCAATGGTACTTCACGGATCATCAGGCTTCGATCTTCAGCTTCAGACCCAGGAAATCTTCAGCAAGACTGACTGACTCCTTCAGGATGGATTATACTTCAGACTTCAGTAAATTGGGTCGACTCCAATATTCTTCAGTCTTCAGCAAGTTCCTCCTGTACTGAATTTCTAACCTAACTATCCTGAACATCTGTACTTAGGCAGATTCATCAGGGGTTTTGGGATCTAATCAAAATACTCAGATTGTCCCAACAGTGGATTAATTAGGGATCCTCGAAAGGGTAAAGGGCCAGCTGAGACTGCATTTGGATCAGAAGGGCAAAAGAGCAGAGGGACAGAAAAGGTCCCAGCTGGACAGAATAGCTCAAAAGCTCAGAAGTCTGCTGGAGATCATAAGGTTTCAGCAGAGCAAAAGGGTACTAAAACTCAGAAGTCTGCTGATAACCAACATAAGTCCAAAGCTCAGAAGCCCCGAGACCAGAAGAGGAATCCAAGTCATAGCTCTGCTAAGACAAGGAGACCTCAGCAGAATCAGCATAGGAATGATAAGCCTGGGCCATCTCAGCAGAGTAAGCCCAAGCGAAACAGACCTCAGCCCTGGGTTACTTTTAATGTAACCAAAGTAGGCAAGCCTTCACTGGCCAAAGTATATGAGTCATTCAGAGGCTCAAGCCAAAACTATCCTTTTGAGCAGCCCACCTACAAACCTGTAGTTATCACTCATCGCCCCAGAAAAGATCCTCTGAGGGAGATGATCTTTGTGGACAAGTATGGTAGAAGGTTGAGATCCCCTAAACCTCATAAGGATGATCTCTACCTGTGGATCCAGAAAGTAGAAACTAACTAATCAGGACCCAAAGAAAGGGTACCTAAAGCCTGAAGTTTTAATTTCAGGCAAACTCTAACCCAATAGAGAGAGGAAAAGCCAAAGGCCATGTCTGGTACATTGATAGTGGTTGCTCGAAGCATATGACTTTTGAGAAGCATCTCCGCCAGGACTTTGTGACGCTTGATGGGCCTAGAGTTGTGTTCGGTGACAACAATTTTGGAGTCACCAAAGGAGTTGGCACCCTGCTGATCAAAGGAACAAAACTTGAAGAAGTCTACTATGTAGAAGGGCTTATGCACAATCTTCTGTCAGTATCCCGATTCTGTGATAAGGGATATTCAGTAAGATTTTCTAAGAACTCTTGCCTTGTTATTAATGATTTAAATGAGCAGGTGCTACTAACTGGCCTTAGAAGAGGTAATATGTATCTTGCAGATTTTGCAAGTTGTCCAGCTGATTCATGTTTGGTTGCTAAAAGCTCATCAGAGATCAGTTGGCTCTGGCACAAGAGGTTAGGTCATCTGAACTTCAAGACACTCAACAAGGTTGCAAGGAAGGGTCTTGTCAGAGGACTACCAAATGAGGTGTTTGAATCTGAGCAGAAGTGTGATGCTTGTCAGAAAGGGAAGCAGACTAAAGCCTCATTCAAAGATGTGCAGAGTACTTCAACAACAAAAGCACTCCAGCTGCTTCATATGGACTTGTTTGGACCAGTCTCACCTCTTAGCTTCAGTGGAAGGAAGTACGCACTGGTGATTGTTGATGATTATACAAGATTCACTTGGGTAGTGTTCTTGTTCAAGAAGAATGAGACTATGGTCAAGATGTTGTAGTTGTTCAAGAGGATTCAGAAGGAGCTGGACCTCAGCATAGTCAGAATCAGAAGTGATAAAGGTACTGAGTTTCTTAACTCTATTGTTTCTGACTATTGCAGGGATAATGGTATTCAGCATGAGACATCAGCTGCCAGAACACCTCAGCAGAATGGGTTAGCTGAAAGGAGAAATAGAACTCTCAAGGAGGCAGCAAGGACAATGTTAGCTGAATATCAGACTCCTCAAAGGTTTTGGGCAGAAGCCATCAATACTGCTTGCTTCATCCAAAATAGGTGTCTACCAGTCAAGAGACATGGGAAGACTCCTTATGAAATGTACAAAGGTAAATCTCCTAATCTTTCCTCTGTCCATATTTTTAGGTGTAGGTGTTTCATCCATGACAATGGAAAGACTAAGTTAAAGACTTTTGATGCTAAGGTTGCTGAAGGAATATTCTTAGGATATTCTGGAAGTAGCAAAGCCTATAGAGTCTTTAATAAAGTCTCTCTCTGTGTGGAGGAGACACCCTATGTTGTATTTGATGAATCTATTCATGAGTACAGCAAGGAGAAGCTAGCAGAAGAGGTGGATCAGCTGAGTCTCTCAGACAAGCCAGATCTGATTAAGGTAGTGGTACCTAGGATAGAATCAGATTCAGATTCAGATGATGAGCCCAAGTCAGCTGATATGCCCTCATCAGCACCAGATGATGGCACATTGACTCCTAACACTAACCAAGGGAGAATATCAGACAAGACCCAAGAGGAGCAGACCATGGCACCTCAGAGGAGTAAGAAGAAGTTGTCTGATTTCCCACCTGAGCAGATCTTAGGAGATCCAAGTGTGGGTGTTCAGACCAGAAGAAAGCTAAACTTGGGTGCTCAATTCAGCTGTTATTTGTCTCTGATAGAACCCAAGAATATCCATGAAGCTCTTGAAGATCCAAACTGGATTGTAGCTATGCAAGAGGAGCTAAACCAGTTTGCAAGACAAGAAGTTTGGACTCTAGTGGAGAGGCCTAAACATCAGAAAGTCATAGGCACTAAGTGGGTCTTTAAGAACAAAAAGGATGAAAATGATGTAGTGGTTAGAAACAAGGCAAGGCTAGTAGCCCAGGGGTATTCACAGTCAGAGGGGATTGACTATGATGAGACATTTGCTCCTGTGGCAAGACTAGAAGCCATCAGACTGTTTCTGGCCTATGCTGTTTTCAAAGGGTTCAAGGTATATCAGATGGATGTCAAGTCAGCTTTTCTGAATGGTATCCTGGCAGAAGAGGTTTATGTGGAACAGCCACCAGGATTTGAGATGGGGAACAAGGTTTATAGGTCGCAGAAGGTTTTATATGGATTAAAGCAGGCACCTAGAGCTTGGTATGATACCCTATCACAGTTCCTACTGGATAGTGGATTCAGCAAAGAAAAGATAGACAAAATCTTGTTCAGAAAAGAAGATGGAGATGATATCCTCTTAGTGCAGATCTATGTGGATGATATCATCTTCGGCTCCCCCAACAAGCAGATGTGTGATCAGTTTAGCAAGCTGATGACTAGCAAGTTCGAAATGTCCCTGATGGGGGAGATGACTTATTTCCTTGGACTACAGGTGAAGCAGATGTCCAATGGATCCTTCATAAGCCAAGCTAAGTATGCCAAGAATCTAATAGAAAAGTTTGGAATCAGTAGCAGTAGAGAAGCTAAGATTCCAATGATGGCAAACTTTAGCATGGATCCAGATGAGGCTGGTGAGAAAGTGGATCAAACACAATATAGAGGACTTATTGGTTCTCTGCTGTATCTCACTGCCAGCAGACCTGATATCAGCTTTGCAGTAGGGGTATGTGCAAGGTTTCAGGCAAATCCTAAGAAATCTCGTCTGGAAGCAGCTAAGAAGATTGTGAAGTATTTGAAGGGTACTTCCAATCTAGGCCTCTGGTACCCTGCTGATGATAATCTTCAGCTGAGTGGGTATTCAGACTCTGACTATGGAGGGTGCAATATTGATAGGAAATCGACTTCTGGCACATGTCAGTTTCTGGGAAGTAAGCTGATATCTTGGTTCTCCAAGAAGCAAACTTCAGTAGCTACTTCCACAACAGAGGCAGAGTACATGGCTGCTGGTAGTTGCTGCTCTCAGCTGCTCTGGATCAGACAACAGCTGAGGGACTACCATGTGATCACAGAAGAGATACCCATCTTCTGTGATAGCACAAGTGCAATAGCCATTACTCAGAACCCAGTTCTTCATACCAGATGTAAGCATGTGGACATAAGACATCATTTTCTTCGAGATCATGCTGAGAAAGGAGACATCAGGATGGAGAAGATTCACACAGAGAAGCAAAGAGCATATGTTCTTACCAAACCATAGTAGAGGTAAGATTCAGAGAATTAGTAGCAGAGTTAGAGCAGTTCTTTAGAAAGAAAGGTTTGGGTTGTCAGGGTGGTCAGCTGGTATCCAGCTGAGGCATTATCTGCTGAAGTAATCAGCTGATCTTCACATCAGCTGATCTGGTATATCTTCTTACTTTTTCTTGTCTTATCTCTATCTTGTTATATCTAACTTGATACAGGTATAAGTCATGAGAGTCAGACTAGACCACTTCGCCTCAGCTGATCCATGTCAGCTGACATTAAAGACCCAGATGAGCAGAAAATATTTTCATAAGGATCACTCTTATCAGCTGACTCTGCCACGTCACCATTTCGATAAGTATTTCTATGATCTTCGTTGTCTGTTTTGAATTTTTTTTTAAAAAATCTTTTCTAAAATTAATAAATCCCTAATTTCTAAAATTATTTTTTAGAAAATTGGCTATCAAATATTTTCTCTTACGAAAATTCGGGGATTTATTATCTTTTCCAAAATAAAGTGTCAGTGGTAATTAATTTCTCACCGCCCAAATTTCATCACTAAAGTTTTTCATCATTACCTTTTTCAAAAAGGCGGAACTGTTGGCGGCCAAAACCTTTTCGAAAACCTGACACTTACGCATCACCCCCAAAATTCTCAAAGGTCATCTAATCTGGACCATTGATTTGTGTGATGCAATATACAAATCTATGATCAAAATTGATCGGTTTTATTTTTGGAAAAACTACTCATCTTCCTCGATTCATATAAATACCCCTTAAACCTCTTTCTGAAAACCTTTCTGCCACGAAATCTGTCTATCTTCTCTATTCTCTTGTCTGTATATTTTTTCTCTGTGTAATTAACCTTTGTGTTGAAGCCATGAATCACAAAGCTATGAAGAAGATGTTCAAGACAATGATATATACCGAAATGTGTGTCGATTATAACACATCAAAAGTTCCAAAGATTCGAGAAATACTAAACTTTCTCCAACATCATAATCTCCGAACCTTCATCTCCATGACGCCCCCAGATAACCAGACGCTAAATTTCTATGCCTTCCAATTTCTACTCAAAGCCCAGTTTAGCCCTAACACTATTGGGTCTTTGGTTGATGGGGAAACGGTTGTTCTGTCCAAGGATGTTGCGGCAAAGCTATTTGGTTTATCAGCCTCTGGTGTCCAACCTCACACGTATAAGGAGGCAGATTATTTGACTACCTTCAAGATTATGGCAAGGAAGAGTCATCAGGACACAACAACAAATCTTAAGAAGAATATGCAGAGGAGGAGGTTTAGGTTTTTCATGGATGTTGTGAACAAGGTAATTCTTGTTGAGTAGGGAAGTTTGGATGCCCTTACCAAACTTCGACTTAGTGTTGCTCGCACGATACTGGATGGGGTTCAAGCCGACTGGGTAAGTCTTCTTTGGTTTCGCTTGGAGCAGGAGTCCAAGAGGTGTGCTGCTGAAGTGGTGAATGGACAACAGGTCTATAAGTTCACCTCAAAATGCTCTATGGCTACCAAGATTACAATAATCTTGAATCACTTGCTGCCAAAGCATAGGTCGGATAAAGAATGGGTTGTTAAGTACAACCATACCAAGTTTCTGAAGGGAAGCAATTTGGATGTGATTGGGCCAGTAGATTCAGATTCGACAGCTGACCCAGCAGATATTGCACCAGGGCCTTCTGCTGATTCGGGTAAGAAGCAGAAGAGCAAGGCTTCAAAGCCTGCTGGAGGGAGTAGGAGGAAGAAGTCAAAGAGAGAGACTACTCCAGTTCAAAGGAAACTTTCCTTTGAATCAGATGATGAAGATGATACTGCATCTCTGAGCAGTCTGAAGGAGAAGAAGTCTTCCGCAGAAAAGCATACTCTGCTGGTTGATGAGTCCTCTGATATAGAAGAGGAACAAGCAGAGGAAGAATCAGCTGAGGCAGCTGGTTCAGGGGAAGAGGAGTCTAAGTCTAATCCTGATGAAGAAGAGGAGGAGCCAGCGGAAGAGGAATCAGCAGAACCGTCGGTTGCTGAGACAGAGGTTGTTCAATCCTCTGAAGAGGCACCATCAGCAGATACACCCTTAGCCGTCGATCCAATCAGGTCAGCTGAACCCTCTCCTTCATCTGATTCCCCACACACACTTCTACATTCCCCATCGCCTCATGCATCCCCAGCTTCACAAATCCCAGCTGGCAATGAACCAGAGGAGATAGCTACCTCTGGTAAGCCTTCAGCTATTCCCAAACCCTCTCACCCTGAACCCATTGATCTTGAAACCCCCAACTCCCCCACCGAAATGGCTCAACACGCCCGCTTATCTCACCTTCGTTCAAAGGGGCCTCTTGAATGAGGGATGATCATTACTGCCCTAGCCCATATTTCCCTATACATCCCAGAACTCAACCCCTATCCTGCCTATCAAGACATTTTAGCTGATGGTCTCGCCTGGGCTCAAGCGAGAGAAGGTCCAGTTACCTTCTTTTTGGAGTTGATAAAGGTGATGGGTGAAGCAGCCTTTATCGAGTGGGAAGATATCTTGATGGATGCCTTGGAGGTTAAGGCACCATCTCAGCTGACATCTCCTGAACGGTTGAGAAAAGTTACACAAACTTTGCTGCTCAAAGATGGCGTTGCGCTGGACTGCCCTGAAACAGTAATGTCAGAATTCATTCCTCCAGCAGCAAACTTCGAAATCAACCCAGCTGATCAGGTGCCTCCTGAAATTTTGGATCAACTAAAAGACTATTTTGATGATCATATCAGGGAAGTCAAAGCTACCTTGTTGGCTGCTAAGTCTGTTGCTCCCTCACTTATTGAGACACACGTTCACCAAGTATTATTGGATCACCGGAATAAGCTGAGGGATGCCCTTGAGGATGGATTATATGTCACCAAAAAAGAGTTGTTCTTTACTCGCAAGAGGATCGAACAAGAAGCTAAGGCACTCCTTGATGATGCTAATGCCTCGTTCTCTGCTGAATTCGAGAAAATTAGACTGCTCACCCTCAATCTGGAGAAAGAAGTGGCAGAATGCAAGGATGGTCAAGTAGATCTCAAGGCTGTTGTTGAAATGCTTCCCACCTCCCTTCTCTCTTCGTCTGCTTTTGATGATATCAAAAAGGGGGAAGAGAAGAACTCAGCTGATATTGCGAAGAACTCAGCTGATATTGCCACCCTACAAGCTGAGATGGAGTCACTAAAAGCTCTACTGACGGAAAGGGATGGAGTTTTGTCAGCCAGGATCCAAAACGTAGAAGAGTATGTTAATACTCAAAATCTGGCACAGCAGAGAGCTCAGGTGATGAGAGATCAGAGGATGGCTGAGGCTTTGCAGAGGCAAGAGGTGGTAGCTGAGGAAAGAGAGAAAAAGAAGCGTATCATGAACACTGAACTCGATGAGCAGCTTGCAAAAGAATTGCATCTAGCAGAGAAGGAGACTCCTGAAGAGAGGAACAAGAGGCATGAGAGGGAAATGAATGATGAGCTGGAGAGACGCTACCAGAGGAAACTGAAGAAACAAGGGAAGATGGTTTCTCAGGGTAGCAGATCAAAAACTGGAAAGTACGTTCGTGATCCAAATGAACCTCTGGTTGACAGACCGATTGACTGGTTTTGCAAAGACCTGCCAGCTGAGCTTGTGGATCTCTGGAGGACGATCAAGGCAAGGATCATGATTCATTTTTATGTTCTCAGAGGAGAAGATACCAGAGGAGAAAGGGAGAAAAATGCAGAATTCAGAGATTGGCTAAAGGAGACTTTTGCAATTTTCTATAAGGCAATCACTGAAGTTATGCTGAAGGTGGATGTTCAGTCGGAACTGCCTGAGATTGAGTTCTTTTCCACTCCGTCTGATGATAGTGGGAAGATTGACTGGAGAGAAATCAGGAGGATATGGTTGCAGATGGTAACTTGCTTCTTTTCAGATCTTCCAGATTCCTCTGTTGCTGCTCTGAAGAATATTGAGAAGAGATTTCTCAACTGGATGCAAGTGCCTATTGACAGCAGAAAGCCGTTGGTGATGTAATAGGCCAGCTGAGTCAGCTGAGGTTAGGTGTTCTTATCTCTTGTATTATATGTCTCATTAATGAAGTTTTATCTTTCCAGACAACTTCCTGTTGTCAGTTGTTTTTTACTTTCTGTTTAAAGGATCTTATCTAAAGATCTTCCTTTCTGTCCTATTTTGATCTTGATTTTGATTGAAAATGCTTATCTGTTGAGATCAACTGAGTTGGTTTTGATATCATCAAAAAGGGGGAACTTGTTAGGATAATCCTGTTAGTTGTTTTGATGATATAATAAACCAATCAGCTTGTAATAGGACCAGCTGAACCTGTTAGTCAGCTGATGAGTAGTTAGGATTAGATAGGTTTGTGTAAGGGAGAATTCACCTTGCTACCTAGAAGATCCGAAGCTATCGTAGAAAAGAAGACCAGCTAAGGCCTTGAGGACTTAGTCGATTCCGGAAGACAGAAGACTTAAGCAGCTGACACTGGAGCACCAAGAGTAGAACATCAGAGGAGTTAAGATCAGCTGACATGAGAAGAGACAGATCAGCTGATATCAGAAGATCAGCTGATCAGCTGAGCACGTCGCAGACAAGACAAGGACCAAGGATCAAGAGTTTCTAGACAAGGTTCAGAAGACCAGCTGAGGTGCACTCCAGCAGACTTGCACATCAGCTGAGGTCCAAGTATCAGCAGACTGATACACCAGCTGAGGAGACAGATCAGCTGAAGTCTTGTGTTATGCCCAGATTTTACGGAATCAATTCAAGGGTTGACCTGCGACAAAAGGAAGGAAGATTCCCAGAATAGAAGATCAATCAATCAAGGGGACAAACTTGATGGATTGTAGATCGCGAAGATTGACTGGAATCAAGAAGGAGATTCAATCAATCTCAATGATTGATTGAATACGAGATTATAGGATCTCAGATTTCTAGTCCATCCCAACGGCTAGTTATTTGATCCTATAAATTAGAGTAACAGTGATGATTTCAGTATCAGATTCACACGCACTTTAAGCTTGCCAAAACTCTGTCAAAATCATTACTCGCACTCAACACCCTATATTCATATTGATTCTTTGTAAAGCTTTGTAGAAGCTGTGAGAAGTCGATTGCTTCTGAAGCATTGACGTTTTGTAAGAGAGTAGTACTCTCGAAGTGAGTGAGTAAGTTAGTGGAGAGCCCCACAATTCCAGTTGGATTGTGGAGAGTGGAGTAGGACATTTGTCCGAACCACTATAAATCCCTCGTGTCCCGTGCCTTTATTTTCTATTCTTTACTTGTGCACATCACATAAAACTGATTTTCTTCAAAAACGTTTCTGCACAAATTTACACAGCGCACAACTTTCAAATTCAGACTATCTCAAGTAGTCTGGTATTTTTGAAATAAGCCAAAAATTCGGAAAAAGGTTTTGAATCCCTACAAGTCTATTCAACCCCCCCTTCTAGACTTGTTTAAGGGTATTCTTTCTCTAAAACTTGCCTTTGGGACCAACAATCACTCCTGTGTCCCATATTTCAGGGAGACAGTTCAGAATTTTAGGCGACACCTCCCTCTTGGGAAAGTCCTTCCCAAGGGTTGCTAGCTCGTTCATCATCTTAATGAACCGAGCTTCCATCTGATCGGTGGATTCTCCTTCCAACATCCGAAAGGCCTCAAACTTCCTGATAGCAAGATCTCTCTTGTTCTCCTTGATCTTCTCTGAGCCCTCACTCATCTCCTTCAGTGCATCCCAGATCTCCTTCACAGTAGTCAGATGCATGAGCCTAACCGAGTTATTGTAAGAATCGGTGTGGAGTATAATGTTCTTCGCAACATTATCCAGTCCGACTTGCTTAATCTGATCAGATGTAAACGCGGACCTCTCCACAGGCTCATCTCCGGCAGCCAGAACATGGACATTGCCAGCTACGGGCCAGTTGGTTTGAAGATTCCTCATAAATCTGATCGGACCATGCTCAATCACCTGGGGCATCTGATCATGGATGGAGTAGAGATGTGCAAGGACCCTGAATTTCCAATAATCATAATTATCAATAGAGAATTCAGGAAGATTGCCTTCGAGGCGTTTAGAACTGGATGCCATGAATGCAAGTTTTCAGAAATAGATCTGTTCAGTTGACCACCAAAAGTTTCTCCTCAGAAACTGTTGGTAAGCAAAGTCAGTGGTCTTTTGAACCACTGCTCTGATACCACTTGTTGATCCCGAAACGAGTATAATCAGTGTATGAGGGGGGGAATACACTGATGTTAGATTTTCCCGAATTCTCAGAAAAATGCTCTTTCAGACTTAGTCAGGAAGCTCCTAAAATGTTCAGTCTACTGAAGGTCCTCAGGGGCAACAGGGACGGATCAGCAATGAACCAAATAAGCTAAGTCAGAGTTGTGCTCTCAGAAGCTCAGTAGAGATAACAATCCTACTGACCGCTCGGAAGCTAGTCAGTTGGGCTACTATCTCAGTAAGCTCAGTTTAGTGCGGAATGTGAGCCCGTAAGTGTTTAATCATTTTAGTTCTGAAAACTTATCAGTTTGCTTAGTGTACAAGTTTACTGATCAGGATGACAAGTCAGTCCTGATGGTTTTTCAGAAACAATGCAAGTATGCTTCAGTTTAATATGAATGACAGTTTATGATCCTGAGCAAAAAGTAAATCAGCACACAAAGGTCTTTTTAACGTGGTTCAGAGATAACCAACTCCTACGTCCATGACCTGATTGAACAGGAAGCTATCCTCAAAACCCTGAGGATAGGTACTTGGGTTTTACGTGCCAAGGGACATGAATAGCCAACTTCCTCTCTAAGGAACTGACCCCTGGGTGGTTTTACAAGTCCCAGTCCTTCCTACCAACCAACTAACAACCTGAGGGGTTTGGTATTCACATTTTCCAACTATTGTGTATTGATCCCACTAACAAATCAGTGCTAAGGATGGGATCAATACTCTAAGCAAAATACAGAAGAGATTCCTACTACAACACTAGGGAAATTTAAGGTTTCAGAGTGCTGTTCAAAGTATGCTTTGAGTGCTTGGAATCTTGAGAATTCTTCACTTGGAAATTTTCCGTATCCTTGAATGGGGGCAAGGCCTTCTGTATTTATAGGAGGGTTTGAAATAGATCCGTTGGAGGAGATCCATTTCAAACCCTTCTATTTTAGGTAGGTGCAGGTACTGGTTGTCCTTGTCTGACAGAGACCATACCTAGTATGGCAAAGTTTCTGATCCGCCGCCTGCACCTCTGAGAAGCATTAAATGCTCTCAGTCTCCGTACATATCACCTTCTAACTGGTCGCTTTGTCAACGACTAGTTTGTCGATATTGACTTTACTGAACCTCGTACATTTATAACTCTGAGTTTCTCATTCTTAACTCAGGATAAATGTTTGTCTTATGTTGGAGACTCTGACATTCTTTCTGCTTCATCAGACTTCCATTCGCACTTGTAACCTTTGGGTCTCAGGGCTTACAAGTATCAGGTTAACTGATACTAGGCCCAAGTCAGGACTTATGAACATCAGTAGGACATTCGGCCTGATCAAGGTTATATTGTGCCTTCACTGACAAAGACTTCCCTGAGCATGCTTAGTCTACTCAGTTCTGTCAGGGTCAGTGGTCTTCTTCAGGATGACTTCTAGGCATCTACAGGAGTCTTTCTAGGTTTTTCAGGTTGCAGCTTCAGGTTGCAGCTTCAGGTTGATCATCTTCAGGACGATCATACCTCCAGGATTGGAACAGCTTCAGACTTCAAACTTTAAGGACGTCTCCATCAGTCTTCACTCCTCAGTACGTTCTCCCTGAACTGAATACCTGTGAATAGAAAAGTCTATTCTAACCTATCTATCCTGAGCCTATCATCCTGATGAACTATACTTAGGCAAATTCATCAAGGGGTTTTGGGATCTAATCAAAACACTCAGATTATCCCAACACTTACTTTGAGAAATGAAAATACCACTATCACTTTGTTTGATTTGTAATCCTAAAAAGTAATTTAGGTCACCAACCATGCTCATTTCAAAAGTAGTAGTCATAGCTTTCACAAAGTTATCAATCAATTCTTGTGATGTTGCACCAACTACAATGTCATCAACATATATCTGTGCAATCAAGAAACCATTAGTATCATGCTTAATGAAAAGAGTTCTATCAGCCTCACCTCTAATGAATCCAAATTGTAGTAAGAAATCAGTAAGTCTACCATACCAAGCTCTAGGGGCTTGTTTCAAACCATACAAAGCTTTCTTCAATTTATACACATAATCAGGATGAAATGGATCTGCAAAACCTTTTGGTTGTTCTACAAAAGCTTCCTCAAGTAAAACACCATTTAAAAAAGCAGCCTTAACATCCATTTGAAACAATTTAATTCCAATAAAACATGCAATAGATAATAGAAGTCTAATAGATTCTATCCTGGCAACGGGAGCAAATGTTTCATCGAAATCAATTCCTTCAATTTGTGTATAACCTTGTGCAACAAGCCTAGCTTTGTTTCTTACTATATTACCAGATTCATCAGTTTTATTCTTGAAAATCCACTTTGTTCCAATTACATTCATGTTTGAAGGTCTAGGTACTAGAGTCCAAACATTATTTCTAGTGATTTGTTCAAGTTCTTCTTGCATAGCCTCAATCCAACTTTCATCTTTCAAAGCTTCAGACACATTTTTGGGTTCAATAGAAGAAAAATAACCTTGAGTACATACCTGAGTGCATATATTGGACATGCAAACCGAACATACTACCTCATTCATTTTACCTTTTCTTCTTGTAAGAACACCAACTGAGGATTCACCAATGATCTGTGTTGAAGGATGATCCTTCTTGCATCTACGGACAAGGGTTTGTCCAGGAGTTTTGGGTGACTGATTCTCATCATCTTCTGAATCTGCATCTGATGTCACTGGAGATGTTGTCGCCTTTGGTTCAACACTTTTCACTGGTTCAGTGATACTTGTGATTTCCATCATGTCAGAGATGTCCTCTTCCACCTTTTTACCTAAAATATTTGAAACATCATCGAATACTATGTTCACAGATTCTTGCAAAGTTCTTGTTCTAAGATTGTAAACCCTGTAAGCCTTGCTATTCTTAGAATAACCTAAGAACAGTCCTTTATCACTCTTAGAATCAAACTTTGTCAAGTAATCTCTATCATTCAAAATGTAGCACAAGCATCCGAAGGTGTGAAAATATTTCAAGTTAGGTTTCCTTTTGTACAATAGCTCATAAGAAGTAATAGAACAACCTGGTCTAAAGAAGACTCTATTAGACACATGACATGCATTATTCAATGCTTCAGCCGAAAATCTTTTAGACACATTCATTGAAGTTAACATCACTCTAGCCATTTCTTGCAATGTCCTATTTTTTCTTTCTGCTATGCCATTTTGCTGTGGAGTTTTAGGAGAGGAAAACTCTTGTACAATGCCTTTCTTTTCACAAAAATCAGTGAACATGCCATTTTCAAATTCCTTACCATGATCAGTTCTAATCCTACTAACTTTCAAATTAAAAACATTTTTCAAACGCTTGTAAAGGATTTTGAAAACTTCAAAAGTGTCACATTTTTCTCTAATGAACTCAACCCATGAAAACCTTGAAAAGTCATCAACAACAACTAATGAGTATTTCTTACCACCAAGAATTTCTGTCTCCATAGGACCCATAAGATCCATGTGAAGAAGTTCCAAGCATCTAGTAGTTGTGCATATTGATGTGATATTGTGTGAAGTTTTTACCTGTTTACCTTTTTGGCATGATCCACAAACGGGTGTATTTGTGAAAATGAGCTTAGGTAACCCTCTAACAGCCTCTGTCTTAACCAATTTTTGTAAATTTCTGTAATTTACATGGCCAAGCTTTCGGTGCCAAAGAACACTTTCATCAGATTGTGAAATGTTGCACGAAGTGTTGTCACCAATGAGATAACAGTTGTCAGCAGATCGATGACCAACCATTACACATTTATCAGTTTCATCCAATACTGAACATGAATCTTTATCAAACTTCACATGCAGATTATTATCACACAACTGACTTATGCTTATCAAGTTAGCACGTAAACCTTCAACATGCAACACATTTTTCAGTTTTGGAAAGCCTTCAACATTCAAAGTTCCTCTTCCTATTATGTTACCCTTAGAACCACCACCATATGTAACTTTACCACCATCAGAAATTTCATATTCATTCAAGTATTCAATATTTCCTGTCATATATCAAGAACACCCACTGTCAAAATACCATAAACCAGGTACACATGCTTATAAAGAAGTACAAACAACATTGCAAAGCACTTTGGGTTTTCTAATCCATGCAGTTTTTTATGTGTGTGAATACTTGTGTTGTAACACTCCAGGTAACACTTTTCCAGAAAGCAAATCATCTTTTAATTTGAAACAGTAAGGACGAATGTGTCCAGGAACTGAACAATAATGACAGATAAAAGTTCTTTTGCCTCTTTGTTTTGGAAATTTTTTGGAAGAAACTTTAGAATTTGGTTTCACAAAGGTGATAGGTTTTTTAAAACTAAAAGGGATAGAATTTTCAAAAACTCCAAGACCACATTTATCAGTTTTTCCAACAGTCAAAGCTTTATTTAAGGCAGTTGCACCTTTAGAGTACTTTTTGAATCTAAGAGTGGAAACAGTCAATTTTTCTTGGAGTTTAGAAATTTCAAGATCCTTTTTTGTGAGATTTACCTCAAGTCTTATGATGGTCTCAATCAGCTCTTCATTAGCTCGATTGACAGATTTCAGTTCATTCTGCAGTTTAGTAACCTTTATTTCTAAAGGTTCTTGTGAGGTACCTGTTCTAGAACAGAAAACATTAGTACTATCCTCATCAGAATCAGAAACAGACTGGAACCTGTTTGATGTTGTTGCTGGGGTTGTCACACTGGGTTCGACATCTGAGTCACTTTCAGGGAAGTCATCCCTCACACATTCAGATAAGAATGCAAGTTCTTCATCTGTAACCTTTATCTCTTCATCAGAATCTTCATCACTCAAAGAAACAGTTAAGCTCATTGTTGGGACAATCTGAGTATTTTGATTAGATCCCAAAACCCCTGATGAATCTGCCTAAGTATAGTTGTTCAGGATCAAATAGTTCAGGATAGTTAGGTTAGGAATTCAGTACAGGAGGAACTTGCTGAAGACTGAAGAATATTGGAGTCGACCCAATTTACTGAAGTCTGAAGTATAATCCATCCTGAAGGAGTCAGTCAGTCTTGCTGAAGATTGCCTGGTCTGAAGCTGAAGATCGAAGCCTGTTAATCCGTCCTGAAGTCAATCCTGAAGTACCATTGGCTGATGTTTCTACTGAGTACACTAAGCATACTCAGGACTGATCTTAGTCAGTGAAGAGTAAGTGTAATCTATCATGCTGTGCTGAATGCACTTAAGACCTGACTTAGGCCATGGTTCCGTTTATCTGAACCATGTAAGTCCAAAGCAAAAAGGTTACACATACTGGGCTGAATAATCTATCAGGCTGTGCTGAATACACGTAAGCCCTGACTCGGGCATTAGTTCAGATCACCTGAACCATGTAAGTCCAAAGCAAAAAGGTTATTTATCCTATGGGACAAGAGACAAAGAGAATGTCAGTATGACTCCAATAAGACAAACATTCAGACTGAGTTATTAACAAGAGACTCAGAGTATTGAATGTACGAGGAAGGACAAATGTCTGAAAGTCAACTAGCCGTTAAGAACGGAGAGCCAATGATCTTTCGACACGTATGTACGGAGTCTGCGTAGCATTTAATACGGCATTTAATGCGTCTCAGAGTTGCAGGCGATGGGACAAACTTGCCAGAATAAGCATGGCGATTAGGTCAAACAATATTTCTAGCCTGCAACCGCCCTAAAATAGGAAAGATTTGATTTGATCTCCTCCAACGGATCTATTTTTGAATCTTGCCTATAAATATAGAGAGCCTTGCACCCATTCAAGGCTAACTGGAAATTTCCAAGAGAAAACTCTCAAGAATCCAAACTCTCAAAGTATACTATAAACAACACTCTGCAATTAAATTTCCCTAGTGTTGTAGTAGGATTCACTCTGTATTTTCTTAGATCGATAGCTCTAATATTTAGCATTGTTTTGTATTGCTAGAGCTATCTCAGTTGGAAACCAGAATACCAAACCACTCAAGGTGTGAGATTGGTTGGTTAGAAGGACTGAGACTTGTAAAACGCCCAGGGGTCAGTTCCTAAGAGAGGAAGTTGGCTATTCGTGTCCCTTGGCACGTAAAAACCAAGTACCTATCCTCAGGGTTTTGAGGATAGCTTCCTGTTAAATCAGGTCGTGGACGTAGGAGTTGGTTATCTCCGAACCACGTTAAAAAGTCCCCTGTGTGCTGATTTACTATTCTATTCAGGATCATAACTGTCATCATAATAAACTGAACATTCTGCATTGTTTTTATCTTCAGGACTGAATCAATCATCATGAATCTTATTACTGTGCACTCAGCCTTAACCACCAGTCAACTAAGCAAGTTCAGAGAAAATGTTTTCAGAAACTAAAACGAGTAGAACCTAAGGGCTCACTTTCCGCACGTACTCTAGCTCACTGAGATAGTATTCCAACTGACCCGCTTCCTAGCAGTCAGTAGGTTTGTTAACTCTACTGAGCTTCCAGGAACTTTACTCACACTCAGTTTATCTGACTCGTTACTGAATTGTCCCTGCTGTCCCTGTGGACCTTCAGCATACTGAGTAATTCAGGAAATCCTGACTGAGAGTGTAAGAGCATTTTTCTGAGTCTTTCAGAAAAATCTGACATCAGTGTATTCCCCCCCATACACTGATTGTACTCTTTTCGGGACCAACACTCATCCTTTTCTTTAATTGTGTGTTAGCACATTCATTTGCATAATGACCATAACCAGTACACTCATCACAAATGATATTTTTTCTATACTCAGGATCATACTTAGAGTTTCTTCTTTGAAAAGATTTTCTACCAGAAGTTTGAGGGAAATTTTTAAAATCTATCTTAGGTTTAGTGTTAAAATCAGGTTTATTTCTCTTTTGCTTAAGATAGGCTTCAAATTTTTTGGTAAGAAATGCAATACTATCAGTGTCATATGAAGTGTCATCAACACTATCGTCAACCTGTTCAATTTCAGTAATAACAGAAGTTTTTCCAGAACTTGAAGAGGTTTCTCCTTTGAAAACAACCACCCTTTTTATCATAAGCAGATTCTTGTTGAGATAAGTCCATTTCATAAGTTTTTAATATGCTCATTAATTCATTATAACTCAACAAATCAGTGTTCCTAGCTTTCTCAATGGCACAAACTTTGCCATTGAATCTTCTAGGAAGAGTACGAAGGGTTTTGTTTACTAACCTGATATTGGAAATTGGATCTCCAAGTGATTGCAATTCATTCACCACCTCATAGAGTCTCTCATTGTAGGAAGAAATCGTCTCATCATCTTTCATTCTTAGGTCTTCAAACTTTGTGTTCAGCATCCTTGCTTTGGCTCTACGGACACTACCAGAACCTTCACAGTGTTATTGTAGTCTTTCCCATGCATCTTTGGCTGAAACACAATTATGGATAAGGTTGAACATTACCGTATCAACCAATGCATTGATTGTGTTGATAGCCTTTGAATTGTACAATGATGAGTTGTTCTCCTCTGTGGTCCATTCAAGCTCGTTCTTGAGAATCTGGTCTCCATCTTTATCTTCAGTTGTGGGAGGACTCCAACCTGACAGGATGCTCTTCCATGCACGTTAATCAAGTGCTTTGATGTAACTCCTCATCCGACTTTACCATGCAGCATAATTGGTTCCATCAAGTATGGGAGGACGGGTGATGGATCCACTGGAGTAGATAGCTCCAGGAGGGTAATCCATGGCAACTCAACACTCAGCACCAGGACCAACACTTATTACCGTCAAGTGATGGCTCAGTTACCACTTGATAGTGTTGTGGTACCGTTGAGTTGAAGTATTGTTCGAAGTGTGGCGACACTCAAGACAACACTTAATGTGTTCAGAATATTGTAGAGAGAATAAGTAAACAACGAAAGACTTTTGAACACAATGATTAACTCAATCTTTCCACAAACTAAAATTAGTTTGTGGCGGCCTCAAGGCTTAAATATCACTAACTTGGAAAAAGTGATTACAAAAACAAATTTGAGACTTGGAAACATTCCTTCCAAATCACAAACATAAAATCGGATAAAATATCCAAACAAGTTCCCAAATGGCAAACCTAAATTGTTAAGTCTAAGCCTACTTCAAGCATATACTACCACACCCCGTGAATAGCTCAGCAAAACGTATGGGATAATAATATACACGAGTGTTGTACTAAGTGTGACAACACATGTGAAATCACTACACTAAAACTGTAAATATGGGTTCCGATTTATGCGCAATGCTTCAGTATGTAGTGAGGGCTCTCTCTCTTGGTTTCTGGACGTATTCCTCATCTATTTATAGAGTTGGAATGATGATCCATCCATCAATGAAGTGGAAATCATGGAGAGAAGTTGAGATCCACTTTTGTAGGAGTTGAGGTAACTTCCATGTAACTTCCTTTCTTTAACTCTCGGTTCTCTGATTCCAGGTTCGTCCACCACATTCTAGATCCTTCCATGTACATCAAGAATATTCTGGGTCATGGGAATAACTGCCGTTGCCCGTCGTTGACCAGGGATAGAACCAAGGACAACCATCGAGGCAACACTAAGCAGTTGATCACTGGAACATGTTTCCTGATGGATGATGACCTGAAATGATAGCAAAGACAATTTGAACAACACTAAAGAGTTAGTTGTTAGAACAAATATAAGAAGAATGTCCTGGAGGATGGGTGTGATTCCTGATGTGATGACACTGGTTCAACACTCACATCTTTAGTATGAATTCAAGACCTATTGGGAGGTCAAATCTTAATTCTCCTAAAGGCCCCTCAATTAGCCCAATTAAATGTACAACAATGAACAAGATGATTAAAATAAAACAAATATTTTGTGCCCAAATATTTTTTTTTTAAAATTGTATGTTTAAATTCATGAGAAGATTCTATGGATAATAGATATGTATTTTGAATACAAGAATATCTAATAAAATCAAGATCTCATTGAATTAAATATAAACTATAATTTTCGAAAATATTAAAAGAAAAATATCAAGAATATAATATTTGATATTCAAGATAATCAAAATTAGAATATTTGATATTCAAGATAAACAAGATTTGGAATATTTGATATTCAAGATATTTGATCTTGAATCCTCATTGTTTTTATACATTCATAATGTTTTGCATGCAAACCCTGTTGTTGGGTGTTCAACTATTTGATTTAATTTTATGTTTAAATCATGATGCTAGTTGTGTGCTTAAATTTGTGTTTAGTGTATAACCCGAATAGATTCGGACATCCATAAAATTCCCCAACAACTGGTATTAGAGCCGGTTTAGGGCTCTATACATTAAATTGTAATTTAAGTGTTTAATATTAAATTTGAAATTTGGATAGTAGAATTATTAGATCTTTTTTGCAGGTATCCAATTGTCATGGTATTTAATATTTATTTATGCATGCATGTATGATGATGCATTTTATAATCCAATTCGTTCGGATCGTTTTTCCCGTGAGAGAATCCACTGGTAGACTATGATGTTTTTATTTAATAGACTAGTTTTGAAGATAGGTTTATTTATTTATTTTTGTAAATAAAATGTAACCGATATCGAAGACGAAGAATGGAGATTTTAAAGTCGGGTGACAAAATTGTTTTTTTGTTGCGGTCGAGTGGGAGCTTCATCGAGACAGACGATAAATCATGAAGACGAGCGACGCCTACGACATCTCGTAATCAAATGAAAAATTAAACCATGATGATTGGATATTATGTGCCAATGTGTTTATATGTTTTGATGGATACTTTATTTATTTAATTTGATTAAATATATGAATGCATGAATGTCGTTGTGAAAAATCTCAATTCTGAAAATTACTAAGTATGTTTTAAATATAATTCAGAATTTCATTCTAGATAATAAAATTGAATTATTTGGCCTCCATGATTTATTTGTTTGTGAGGTCTTTTGGCTACGCATTAACACTCTCTCTCCCTATCAGATAGGCCAAAAGATAAGTTCACATTAATGAATTCCCAAAAGGATGATTGTTGATTATTATTAGTGGCAGTATTGATCCTCCCATCGAGTGGCTTATTCAAAATGAAGTAATAATTCTGCATTTAATCATGGTTAATACTTAGGTATAAAATTGACACTTTATTACTCCCTATCGGAGTCCCTACCAATTTTATATGGTCAAGTGGGAGCCGACTATTAATTTATGAAATTAAAAGTTTGTAACTGTTCTTGTTTGTAACTTGCTTAAATATGTTTGCATAAACGTCCAGACTCATCGTAGCTTATGTGAATTGTTTTAAGATGTCGGTCGATTTACTCTATATTTATTTTTATTTTTTTTAAATTTTAATATAGAGCATTATCAAAATTTATGATAATATTTGTGAATCGATATATGTATTGATGCAATGTATATTTTATTTCAGTTCAGCATGTCATCTCCTTTTAATCCACTGTTTACAATACTTAAAGATAACAAATTGGAAGGTGAAAACTATGTTGATTGGAAACATTATTAATTTATTGTCCTTACTGCACAACAACATAAGTGGGTTCATGACACACCAAAGTCCCCTACACCTACAGGTGATGCGAGTAATGTCGATAAGGATTATCATAAGGAGTGGATGAAATCTGATGAAATGGCTAGGTGTACCATTTTGACTTCAATTTCAGATGTGTTGCAACACAAACACCAGGACATGGAATCCGCTTCAGATATGATGCTAAACCTTAAGGAAATGTTCGCTCATCAGAATTGTATGGCTAGGCAAATCACCATGTGAGACATGTTATCGCTGAAAATGATGGAGGGAACGCCCGTAAGGGAACATGTTCTCAAGATGATGGGCTACCTCAACAAGTTAGTGATACTTGGAGCGGAATATGATGCGGAAACCAAGTTAATTTCATTCTCCACTCTCTTCCGTAAAGCTTTGAGCAGTTCCAGTTGAACTATTTGATGAATAATCAAGAGTTCACATTGGCACAACTCTTACAAACTTTGGTATCGGCGGAGACACTCATGGGACACCAAACTCAAGTCCTGGTGGCAAGTGGTCCGACTACTTCCGCAAAGAAAGGTGAGAAGAAGAAGAAGAAGAAGAAGAAAAAAAAGACCAAAGGCCCGAACCAAGCAAAGAGCAAGGTAACCAAAGAGGGAGGTGTCAAGAAAGCTACTAAGGGGAAGTATTTCAACTACGGTGAGAAAGGACATTGGTGGACAGCATGTCCCAAGCCTAAGAAGGCCGGGAAAAAAGGTAATTCTAATGCACTTGTTGTTGAAACTTATTTAGCGGCGTATTCTTTCCATTCGTGGGTAGCGGATACGGGAGCCACTAATCATGTATGTTTCACTTTACAGGGGTTCGGAAAACCCGACAACTTAGTGCGAATGAGATCCTCATCACATTGGACGATGCTACGACGGTAGCGGCTGTCGCAGTGGGAGACGTGCACCTATCTTTTGATGATAGAGTTTTAATTTTAAAAGATGTTCTTTATGTTCCAAGTTTTAGAAAGGATTTAATTTCAGTTTCTAAATTGTACGTTAATGGATACTCAGTTTCTTTTAATAATATAGTTATTATTTTTTCGAAACGATGAGTTCATCTATTCGAGAACATTAGTGAATAATCTTTATACTATTAAAGTGCACACCACACACAAAATGCTTCTTATAACACATCGACGATTTCTAAGAAAATAAAGTTTTCTTCAAGCGTGAACGAAACACTTCTATGTCATCTAAGACTTGGTCATATTAATCTAAAAGGAATTCAAAGGTTGGTGGTAGACGGCTCGTTGGAATCTCTCCATGTTGAGCTGTTTCCAACGTGTGAATCTTGTTTAGAGGGGAAGATGACTAAGAGGGCCTTCGGGACCAAAGGGAATAGAGCTAGTGAAGTGTTGGAAATCCTTCACACTAACGTATGCGGGCCAATGTTGATTCAAACTAGAGGAGGTTTTGAGTATTTCGTAACATTTACGTATGACTACTGCAGATATGAATACGTTTACCTTATGTGGCACAAATTAGAAACCTTTGATAAATTCAAAGAGTTCAAAGCAGATGCCAAGAAACATAGGGGAAAGAGTATCAAGTTCCCTCGATCAGATCGTGGGGGCAAATACCTCAGCAATGAATTTTTGACCTACTTGTCAAGAGAAGGGATTGTATCCCAATTGACCGCAGCCGGTATCCCTCAACAAAATGGGATTGTGGAATGAAGAAGTAGAACTCTTTTAGAGGTGATCAGATCCATGATGAGTTATTCAAAGCTACCCAAGTCATTTTGGGGCTATGCCTTGGAAACAGCGGCTCACATTCTAAACTTGGTGCCATCTAAATCGGTTCCTAAAACCCCTACAAAATTGTGGACTGTGTGAAATCGTAGTTTGAGACACATAAGAATCTGGGGTTGTCCGGAATATGTGTTGGATAAGGAAGCTGGGAAATTGGATCTTCGTTCAGAATTGAGATTGTTTGTAGGATACCCTAGAGGAACGAAATGGGGTATGTTCTATAGTCCCAAGGACTAAAGAATCGTAATTAGTACACATTCTAAGTTCTTGGAAGAAGACCATGTGAACAATAGAAAGCTCAAAAGTGAGATTACCTTAGATGAGATAAAAAGATCTAATCTCTATACCAATGGTACAAGTTGATGTACCACGCGACACACCAACACAATCGGAGTCTCGTCGTAGTGGGAGGGTTGTGAGACAACCCGAAAGATTCATGTTCGTGGGAGAGTCATCTGATTTGGTCCTCGAGGAAGATGAATTGGACCCATGGACATATGACGAAGCACTCCAAGACAAGGATGCAGATTCTTGGCAAACAACCATGGAAGCCGAGATGAGTTCTATGGATAAAAATAAGTTGTGGGAGCTTGTTGAGCCACCCAATGGGGTGAAACCCATTGGATGTAAGTGGGTCTACAAGAGGAAAAGAGGATCAGATAGGAAGGTTGAGACCTTCAAAGCTAGACTTGTGGCGAAAGGATATACTCAGAAAGAAGGGATCGATTATGAGTAAACCTTTTCTGTAACACCCAAGAATTAGCTGTTGTTTTCGTCCCTTAACTTTTCTTTTAGGCGTGCATTATTTGTTTTCTTAGTTTAGTACCTTAAGTTTTGTGCTTCAGCACTTTATCTTTTGTTTAGTATTATTTCTTGATCCTTTTAGTATTAGAAGACTTTAGAACTTAAGTTGTGATACTTTTGGGATTTATAAGTAATACATAAGTTTTGAATTTTAGGCTTTATTAATATTAAGAGTTTTAGTCCTTTAAGAATAATATTAAGTAGAATTGAAGATTTACTTGGGATTAGATTTTCTTATTGATTTTTTTATGAGGATTTCGAGCTTTAGGAAAGGAATACTTTTAGGAGAGAGGAAATCCAAAGTTAGTTACAAGAATGAGGGTAATTTTGGAAGATCAAGGTTTAAGAGTTTTTGCTGACAATAACCTGGCCATCACCGCGTGGAGCAACCTTCTCGCCGCCCTGTCTGTTTTTGGGCTGGAGGGCTATGAAAATATGACGACCTCGGCGGACCTGGGCGAGCTCTTCACCGTGACCAAGAGGGCGCAAGATTATTATCTGAAAGCTCTCCCGGGGGAGAAATTTCTTGGGGACTTGCCAAATAAAGTCTGTGACTGGAAGAAGCAATTTTTTTTCATAGGCGGAGATTGGCGAGCCTCCAGCACGTACCACGGGCGAGGTGACCATATTCCCACTCCGGAGGGATACGGGGAAGCCAGCAGTAGGTCGCCTATTTCGGTGTGTGTGGGTTGAATTAGATATACTAATTCTAATTTTCTTTCTTTTTGCAGTTCCGAAGCGCCACAAATCCAGCAGGGGCAGGCCCAAGGTATCGGCCCAGTTCGAAGTGGTGCGCGCAATCTGCTGTTTGAGAAGCGAGAAGGATAGGCAGGTCGCCCACCTGTGCGCGCACCATTGCCTGCGGCTCGCCGGGCTCCTTACACTGCCGCACCACCTCGATATTCAAGGTCCCGAGCTCCCAGGTTTAACTCCTTGAAGCTCGCCTATGGGGGGTGTAGCTCGCCCATTATGCTGACATTCGTAGTTTTTTGCGCAGGCGGTAGCTTCATCGCCATCCCGATCGCCGAGGTCCCCGATGCCTATCAAATCGTAAAGGAACATTTCGAGATGGGCCCACCTCGCCCCAATAGACTTGCCCCACCGTCTGTGCTCGCGCTGGAGGCGAGTAAGGAGGCAGAGCTTGCCTCCAAAACGGGGGAGGCAGGGGGGTCGGGAGTCCAAAAGGAGAAAGTCAAGGCTCCTGAGAAGTCCAAGGCATCAGAGGTCGCTCGGACCGGCCGAGGTGGGGGGCGAGCTATCGCCCCCTCCGAGCGAGGTCGAGGAAAGAAGGGGTCCCAAAGGGGGGATGCATCCCGAGCTGGCGAGGAGGATCCCCCAGCTCGCAAGAGGACTAGGTACATGGGCCTGGACGATGAGGACTCCTACCGAGTAGAGAGGACCTCGGCGAGGTCCGGGCAGGGGGGATCCACTCAATCCGCTGCCCCGCTCGCGGCCACGCCTATTCGGAGCTCGCCACCCTCGCCGTCTCCATTCGGGGTGCAAACCAGTGACGACATGATCCTTGGTTGGGACCCCTACCGAGCTCAGTAAGTAGTTCGCCCAACTGACTCACATTGCTCATTGTTTTCTATTTTTCTAACATTTTCTATCTATTTTGGTCTCGCAGTTATGCCCCGATGGCCTTCCCGAACCGCCACGAGGCCCTGCATGCCTTCGAGCGATCCCGCTCCCTTACGTCGATGCGGAACCTCCCTCCGGGCGTAGCCCAAAATGCTGTGAGTGAGATGCCAAGGCATTGGACAACTCAGTCGGTGGCGAACATCAATAGCCAAGATCTGAAGGAGAACCTCCTTCTCTCGGTTCATCATGCGAGTAGATTGGTGCTCGCCAATCAGAAAGCTCTCGAGCAGCTCGCCGAGTTGGAGGCAGGTCGCTCCGATAGGAATAGGAGGATGTTGGCGCTGGCAGACACCGCTGACAAGGCGAAGAGACAAGCGCAGCTCGCCGAGGAGAGGGCTGAGGCATCATTGGCCACCGAGCAGAGTGCCCTTCAACAGCTTGAGACTGTCCAACGCCGGCTCGCCAGGCTCGAGCAGGAGACGGAGGCGAGGATAAAAGCCAAGGAGGAGGAGCTCGCTGCCCAGCTCGCCCAGGAGGTCGGCAGCCATGGAATTACAAAGAAGGACCTCGTCCTGCAGCGAGGTCTGGTGAAGAGCTCTAATGCCGAATGCGAGAGGCTGAGGGGCAAGCTGGAGGCGAAAGCCAACGAAGTTGCCGAGCTGTAGCATACCGCTTCCTCCTCGCCGGATCTGGCGGCCATGAAGGCTGAGGCCTCTGACAAAGGATGCATCCAATGTTATGCCGAGGTTTTGCGGACTCTTTGGTGGGCTCGAGCTCACAAGGATGACGAGGTGGAGGCAGTTGTGGGCGACTTCAAGGCCTGCTTGGACTGGGTTCCCTTTCCCGATGGCGCCGAACTGGACATCGGCGACCTCCCTGAGCTCGGCATACCTCTCAACTTCGTGCCCGCACAATTTCAAGTTATCAAAACGGTCGAGGTGCCGGAGCTGGGTATTGTTGAGGAGGAGGTCGCCGGCGAGGAGGAGTAGGTTCCCCTTACTGTTGCACAGCTCCAAGAAGCCTGCGGGGATGTTGTACTGAACCTTAGTGAGTTTGACACCACCGGGCTTACTGGCAATATCACTACAGAGGCCGAGCTCGCTCTCCCATCCGACCCGGTGGCCCCTGGTTCCAGCGAGGTGCCCGCCGATGTCCCTCCTGCTGCTCCACACGTTTAGGCTTTTTCTTGCTTTCTTAGACTAGCTTTTTATTTATCAACTTGTGGTAGGTCACCGGGTTGTGGAGCTCGCCCAGAAGGAGCTCGATTTCTGTAGCCTTTGTTTTTTTGTTCAAGTAGATTTAGCTCGCCGGGCACGTGCAGCTCGCCCAGAAGGAGCTTTTTGCAGTTCAAAGATGGCCAGCTGGTCGGCCTTTGTGGCCAGCACAGCTACTCATACTTAGGATTTTTTCAAGTATATTTTTTACTTGAAAATCTCTTAAGTATCTTTTGAATATAAGTCGAGCATTTTTTGTCCAACTCTTTTCATTTATGTATTTGCGCTTTTACGTTATAATTTCCTAAATAGCTCATTCTTGTTTATTTTTCTGGTACATAATTGTTCGTCTTATTCTACTTTGAGAAGCGAATCGTTCGTTTTACGTCACTTACGACTACGAATTGTACCTCTATTTTGAGAGTGCGTATTCTTCGTCTTATGCCATTTAAGGCTGCGAATCGTTCGTCTTAGACCACTTAGGGCGGCGAACTGCACTTCGATTGATTCACGTTGGGCCATTGGGTTTCATGAACCTTGCTTTAGACATTTTTTCGTCTTTTTTTGCGAATTTTTCTAACTTGTGGCAGTAGGTGCTTAGCAACCCTTTAAGGAGGGTACCTTCGCGACCTTGGGTACTTTGGCCTTTGCCTTCGAGCTACTTAGTTACAACGTTTGGGACCTTGGTCCTTACGTATTGCGGATTTTTGACCATGTGGGCGAGTTGGGTTTGGCGAGCTCTCTGGAGCAGTGGGTGACCTAGTGCTGCTCGCCTGGTTGGAGGGCTGCACAGGTCCAAACACTTGGGAATTTTTTTGAATTTCTCTGACTTTGCAAATTTTCTGACTTTTTATAGCAACGTAATTTACATCGGTTGCCATCAATATTTCTGATGCAAACCTTCGACTAGTCTATTACAGGATTCTAGTCTATTGGTAGAACTTTTTTAGATGTGCCGAATGATAGGTGTATGACGAAGCCTTGCCTTCTGCGTCTTCTAGATCATAGGTACCGTTTGGCCAGGCTGCGGTGACCCGGAATGGTCCTTCCCAGTTTGAACCGAATACACCTGGTAGGGCCATCAATTTCTTTTTTAACACCAGGTCTCCGACCTTGAATTTTCGATCTCGGACCTGAGAGTTGTAATATTTTTCCGCTCTACGCTTGTAGGTGGCGTTTTTCATTTCTGATGAAGCTCTGGTCTCTTCGATCAGATCCTTTTCTACTGCCAAGGCTTCATCATTCTTTTCTTCATCATACCCCACCACCTTCCAAGTCTTGTTCTGGACTTCAACCGGGACTACGGCTTCAGTCTCGAAGGCTAGGGCAAACGGGGTCTCCCCGGTGCTGGCCCTATAGGAAGTTCTATAAGACCATAGGACCTCCGGGAGTTCGTCTGCCCAGCTCCCTTTCTTTTCCTCGAGGCGGAGCTTCAATATGTGTTTCAGAATCTTGTTCACCGCCTCGACCTGGCCGTTCGCATGGGAATGATATGGAGTTGAGTAGTGCTTCTTGATGTTCCATGAACTGCAGAAGTCCCTCAACTTCTGTCCGTCGAACTGCCTTCCATTATCAGTGATGACCGACTGCGGGAGCACAAATCTGCAGATCAGGTTTTTCCAAATGAAGTCGATCATCCTTTCTTGGGTTATAGTTGTGAGAGCTTCGGCCTCAGCCCACTTAGTGTAGTAGTCTACTGCTACAACAGCAAACTTTACACCGCCTCTACCAGGTGGGAATGGGCCGATCAAGTCGATTCCCCATTTCGCGAAAGGCCATGGGCTAAACACCGACTTCAGCTGGTTGGCTGAGGAGTGGATGTTAGGTGCAAAAAGTTGGCACTTTCGGTACCTTCGAGCGAAGCTGATGGCATCTTTGCGAAGAGTGGGCCAGTAGTAGCCCTGTCTTATCGTCTTGTATGCCAATGCTTGCCCCCCAGCGTGACTCCCACAAATTCCTTCGTGAATTTCTTCTAACACTTTGGACCCCTGCTTTTTAGTTAGGCACTTGAGTAGGGGTAGAGAGAATCCACGTTTGTAGAGTTGGCCATCCAGCAGCGTATATCTGGCAGCTTGCTTCGCTAGCCGGCTAGCTTCCCAGGTGTCTACGGGGGTTGTTCCGTCTGTTAAATATTTTTGGATTGGAGTGCACCAATCTTCACCATCTTCACTATCCTCCTGCCCCCCACTCGAGGTTTGATTTATCTTGTAATCGGACGTCGAGGGGTTTTTCAGTGTGGTGATTACAACCTCCGTGAATTTGGCTTCGCCATTGCTAGTAGCTAGCCAGGCTAGAGCATCTGCTTGTGTGTTTTCTAGCCGCGGTATCTGATTGATGTAAACCTGTGTAAACATCGAAATCAGATGCGCGGCTATCTTCTGGTAGGTTATCATCTGCTGGTCTTTTGCCTCATATTCCCCCCGAACTTGGGATATTATTAGCTGGGAATTTCCGAAAACTTGAAGATTGGTTGCCCCCACAGCTAATGATAGTCTAAGTCCCGCTATTAGTGCTTCATATTCCGCCTCGTTGTTGGTTGCTCAAAAGTCGAACCAAATTGCGAAGGTGAAGACTTGTCTGTCTGGGGTGATCAGGACCACGTCGGCGCCTGCTGCTATGCTGGTTGATGATCCGTCCACGTAGAGATACGACGGAGCTATACGCCCCCTCGTCGGATCTTGTGGGAAAGTTAGCTCGACGATGAAGTCGGCAAGTGCTTGTCCCTTGATCGCTGTTTGGGGTGCGTAGGTTATACCGTATTGGCTGATCTCCAGTGACCATTTCAGCAGGCGCCCGGCGGTGTCTGGGCGCTGTAGTATTTGGCATAGTGGGAACATTGTCAGCACCTCTACCGGGTGGTCAAAGAAGTAGGGCCTCAATTTTCTAACACTCATCACCAGTGCATAAGCCAGCTTCTCTGTTGGGGTGTACCGCAACTCAGCTTCATGTAAGACTTGACTCACGTAGTACACTGGTAGGTGTGCTTTCGCCTCTTCCCGGACCAGGACGGAGCTGATGGCCACCTCTGATGCGGCTAGGTATAGATACAGCTTCTCTCCAGGTATCGGCTTTGACAAGACCTGCGTATCCGCCAGGTATATTTTGATGTCCTCGTAGGCTCGTTGGCATTAACTTGTCCAGATAAAGTGGTTTTTGAGGTGGAGCTTGTTGGCTTTGGCCGCCTCTTTGTACCTCCGTATGTTTGCCTTAATCGCCTCGAAGAATGGACGATTTCGGTCGCCGGACCTGGAGATGAATCTGTTCAGGGCTGCCATGCACCCAGTCAGCCTTTGAATTTTTTGGACGGAGTCGGGTATACCCATCTCGATTATGCACTGGACTTGTGTCGGGTTGACCTCAATTCCACGTTGGCTAACTAGATGCCCCAGGAACTTTTCGGAGTGCACGCAGAAGCTGGTCTTTTTGGGGTTCAACTACATGTTGTAGTGTCGCAGTATGTCGAAGGTCTGTTTTAGGTGGTCCAGGTGGTCCTCCTTTCTCAAACTCTTGACAACTATGTCATCCACGTACACCTCCATGGATTCGTCAATGTGTTGGTCAAACATTTTGTTCACCAATCTTTGGTAGGTGGCTCCAGCGTTGATGAGTCCGAACGGCATCCTTTCCCAGCAATACATGTTCTTGTTGGTGTAGAACGCCGTGTGTTCCCGGTCATCTGGGTGTATAGCTATCTGGTGATAGCCTGCAAAAGCATCCATGAATGTCATCATCTCATGGCCTGCGGTGCTATCCACCAGCTGGTCGATGTGAGGCAGTGGGAAGTTGTCCTTCGGGCATGCTTTGTTCAGGTCCGTGAAGTCAATGCAGAGTCTCCACGTCCCATTGTGTTTTTTCACCAGGACGGGGTTGGCAACCCACTGCGGACACAAAGCTTCCTTGATGAGCTTGTTGTCTAATAACTTCTCCACCTCAACAGTTAGAGCTGCGTACTTGTCTGGTCCATACTTCCTCCGCTTTTGGCGTACGGGTCTCCTCGTCGGATCTATGTTAAGTCTGTGGCAAGCATGTTCCAACGGGATCCCTGTCATGTCTTCGTAGGACCAGGCAAACACGTCTAGGTTGGTCATTAGGAACAGCTCCATCCTCGACCGGTACGGTTCAGGTAACTCAGAACCAATGAAAAGTTCTAAGTCCCTTTCCGGGTCCACCGGGAGTGCCGTCAATTCTTCCATGGGGGTGGCTTTTCTCTTTTGACTTTTCCACCTCGGGTCGCTGATGAACTCGTCCCACTCCTCTTGTGACATCTGCGCAGACTCGTGGCCTATGCGTGGTTCGAGGTCATCGGGTTGGCTTTCAGCTTGGGCGGACTCGTCAGCTGTGAGCACCTCCGGTGGTTTGTCAACTTGGGATGGTGCGGTGACTTGGGGAGTTGTGTCAACGTCCATTGGTGTTGGTTCTTGACCTCCCGCAGGTCCCCCACCTTGGGCTTCATCAACCACCTCCATGGGAGCAGGTTGCTGCTCCTGCGCGGGTACTGACCCCTGCGCAGGTCTCAACACTCGGGTTTCTTCCCAATCCTCCATTGGGGTCGGTTGTGTGTCTTGCACAGGTCCAGTGCCTTGGTTGATTTCTGACAAATCGCCTACCTCCATCATCTCAGTTTCGACCGAGATGATGTCTAGGATGTTTGGCTCGTCTGCAGGAATCTGTATGTCCTCCTCAAGGACTTGGACTCGTGTCACCGCTTTTTTTACCTGGCCATCTTTCATTTGGAGTAAACACTCTCAGACCTTTTTCTGGTCACCTTTTATAGTTCCGGCACCTTTTGGAGTTGGGAATTTTAAACAGTAGTAGTAGGTCGAACATGCCACTTTGAATTCATTAATAAACGGACGACCAAGGAACCCATTGTAGGAGGACTGCTGGTCGACAACTAGGAAATCTATGAGCCTAGTCAGTCTCCTTTCGGGATCCTCGGCCGATACAAGCTGGGCGCTCAACCTAACACTACCTAGGGGGACGGTTACAGCCTCTCCGAACCCCACTATCCTAGCATTGCTAGGTTCCAGATATGACTCAAAATCACCTAAGGCATCCAAGGTGGATTTGAAGAGAATGTTGGTGAATGCGCCGGTGTCCACAAGTAGCCTGTGAACTCGGATGTTCATGATGTTGGCGGTTATCACCAACGAGTCGTTGTGGCATCAGTACCCCCTCCAGGTCCACCGAGGAAAACGTCAGCTCATCAGTAAGCTGCGAGACGCACCTGGGGCCAGAGCTGCCCTCCTGGACTTGGTTTATAGCCCAGATCTCGACCTTCCTTTTTCTCCTGGATATGGAGGATCCCCCGTCCTGGAGACCTCCGGTAGCTCCTATCTCCTCCTCGAGAACTAAGAGTTCCCGGGTGGGCTCCATGTTTTGCTGAGGTTGGGGAGGTGCCCTTCGCCTATTATGGGGACCAGGTTGGTCCGCTTCCTCTTCCTCGTCATCGGAGGTAGCCCTCCTCTCGAACCTCGGCCTCTTAGCTGGGGCCTTCCTCACGAACTCGGCCAGCTTCCCCTCCTCGTAAAATTTCCAGAGTTGCTTGAGGAGGTCTCGGCACTCGCTGGTGAAGTGGCCGATAGCCTGATGATAGGCACAGAATTTGTTAGGGTTGAGCTTCGTGCGGTCCTGACGAATTCGCCTTGGCTCCTCCAGCATGGCCTTGCCTTTGACGGCAGTGAAGACGTGGTCAACGGAGACGGTGAGGACCTGGTTGATCTTTTCTTTGAGCTCGTCTCCTTCGCCAAAGGCTTTTAAGTTTCGGGGAGCTTTGTAGGTGCCCCCGAACTTCTTCCCGTAGGGCTTCCTTTCTTCGTGGGCACCAACTTCTTTCAGTAGTGCCTCCTGCATAGCCACGAACACCCCCGCCTTGTGACGGAACTCGCTGTAAGTGTTGGGACATGCGAGGTGCATCTCCTTCCAGAGGTCGGTGCATCTCCTTCCAGAGGTCGGTGCCCCTCCTGAGTCTGGCCATCGCTGCGACGACCTTGGTGTCCTCACTCACCGGCTCACCTTCCAGCAGGATTTTGTCGAACCTTTCCAGGTATTGCTGGTCGGTCTCACTCTCGCCTTGATGGATGTTGGCGAGTCGGTGCTTCTGGGTAAGGTAGGAACCGAACCCAGAGAAGTGGGCCAGGAACTCCCGTGAGAGTTGGCCAAATGAGCAGATTGACCCCGGGGCGAGTGAAGAGAACCAACGGTGAGCTTGATCCCCTAGGGTCAGCGGGAAGTTCCGGCACTGGGTGGAGTCGGTGGCGCCAACTGAAATCATGAAGTCCGCGTACTTGGCCAGGTGGACTTTCGGGTCAGATTCGCCTTCGTACGCGGACATCACTGGGAACTGGATTTTCTTCTGCACCAGTGCGCGGAGGATGGCATGTGCCAATGGAGATGTGGGGAGAGTCGTGGCGTCAGGTCCGCCAGACTTGGCTGCTACTTGTGCTTGTAGCATTTCAACGGCCTTTTTCAGTGAGGCTAGCTCGTCATCACGGGTCACCTCCGGTGGAGGCTGCTCAAAGGTCGTGCATCTCGCGAACGCACGTCCCTGAGGTGCCTCACTCTGGGTGACCTCTCAGTGGTGGGCTAGAATTGGCGTCCTCCGTGGGGGCCTAGCCGGTCAGTGGCGGGCCTCCTCAGCCTTCCGTGGGCTGATCTGCGTGGCTGCTGGTCGGAGTCCCCGTGGGATGCAGCTGGAGCCACCGTCCGCTCATTTTCCCCGTATCTCGGGCCCAGGTGACCTTGGAGGACTTCTCTCCTCTGTGATTGGTGGGTGTCAGATACCCCGGTGTAGGCCGACTCCCTCCAGTGTAAGGAGCGGGATCCTCCTCCACCATTTTGGCTTTGCCCGTCCTCTCCCTACGCTGGCGGGCTTGTGCCGAGCTCGCCTCCTGCTCGGTGGGGAGGGCGCTGTAATCCCCCCTGGTTTGGGTGCCCTGGGTGGGCCTGGTCTGCTCCCGGGTATCGGCAGCTGAAGCTCACCTGGGTACCAGGGTGAGCTCGTCCTGCTGCTTCTGCTGTGCGTTGGAGCTCGTCGGGGTTGCCGACCAGGTCCCTCAGGGCGGGGGCCAAGTCTTCTTGGGTCATCGCAACTCGCGGAGGTCGCGGAGCTGCGATGCTCTTCTGGGGAGGGGGTTGTGAGGTCTCCACCACCTGGCGTGAGGTCTCCACCTCGGCTTGGTGTTAGGATATTTGTGTTAGATGTTTTGATGATATAATAAACCAATCAGCTTGTAATAGGACCAGCTGAACATGTTAGTCAGCTGATGAGTAGTTAGGATTAGACAGGTTCGAGTAAGGGGGAATATACCTTGCTGCCTAGAAGATCCGAAGCTATCATAGAAGAGAAGATCAGCTGAGACCTTATAGACTTAACCATTTTTAGAGAACAGAAGTGTTAAGCAGCTAACACTGGAGTATCGAGAGAAAATCATCAGAGAAGTAAACATCAGCCTATATCAGAAGAGCAGATCAGCTGATATCAGAAGATTAGCTGATCAGCTGAGAGAATGTTGCAGACAAGACAAGGACCTTGGATATAAGACGTATTCAGACGAAGTTAAGAAGACCAGCTGAGGTGCACACCAGCAGACTTGCACATCAGCTGAGGTCCAAGTACCAGCAGACTGGTACACCAGCTGAGGAGACAGATCAGCTGAGGTCTTGTGCTCAGCCCAGATTCTTCAGAATCATTTTAAGGGTTGACTTGCGACATAGAAGGAAGATTCCCAGAATAGAAGATCAATCAATCAAGGGGATAAACTTGATTGATTGCAGATCGCGAAGATTGACGGAAATCAAGACGGAGATTCAATCAATCACAATGATTGATTGAATACGAGATTATAGGATCTCAGATTTCTAGTACATCCCAACGGCTAGTTATTTGACCCTATAAATTAGAGTAATAGTGATAATTTCAGTATCGGATTTTACACGCATATTAAGCTAGCCGAAACTCTGTCAGATATTATCACTTGCACTCAAAAACACCATTCATACTTATCTTTTGTAAAAGCTTTGTAGAAGCTGTGAGAAGTCAATAGCGATTGTAGCATTGACAATCTGTAAGAGAGTAGTACTCTCAAACTGTGTAAGTGAGTAAGTGAGTAAGTTAGTGGAGAGCCCCTCAACTCCAAGTTGGATTGAGGAGAGTGGATGTAGGACAGTTGGTCCAAACCACTATAATCCCCTGCGTCTCGTATTATTTATTTCTGCTTTTACCTTGTGCACTTCACCTAAAAGCTAATTTTCATTAAAAATGTTTCCGCACTATTCACACCGCACTACTTTCAAATTCAGACTACCTCAAGTAGTCTGCTGGTTTTCTGAATAAGCCGAATAATTTGAAAAAGGGTTTTGAATCCTTACAAGTCTATTCAACCCCCCCCCCTTCTAGACTTGTTCAAAGGTATTCCTCCCTAAAACCTGCCTTTGGGACCAACACTTGGTTCTGGTCACCTCCCTTGGACCTTCCCGCAGCTGCGGAGACCTGTCCTTTGGCGGCTCACGTGTTAGCCATTTTTTGATTTCAGAGGGGGTAACTTACCGAAGGTCGCCGAGGTGGAGGGAGGTCGCCGGAGTGGTGGAGGTCGCCGGTGTGGTGGTCGTCCATCTTAGGTGGAGCTGTGCAAGTTTTCGTCTAGCCTTGAGTGTGACGAATTATCCAAAATTCGGTTTATTCGTGTACAAGCGCGCGTTTGAAAATTTATTCCAGGCAGATTTCGTAAAATTCAAAAATTCAGGTTTTTGTCCGGAAATCTGGGTTCTTCGTTCAAGGGATGAAGATGTATGTGTATCTTCAAGTGTTCTTTGAGTTTTATCAAGAACACCTTCAAATCTTCAAATCTTCAACAAACCCTAATTTTTTGTTCTTGAAAATTTTTAATTTTCAGATTCGTACGAAGGTTCGAACCCTCCTTCTAGCGCCAAATTGTTGATAGAATTTCTTAATCGTGTTCGTTTATGTGGCTTTGTATCGGATTAATTCTACCAAACAATAATCTTATGATTTTATGTTCTTGGGGAGATAATGTAGAGAGGGAGAGAGAGTTTAGAGAGAGAAAGTAGAGTGTAGGAAATGTATTAGAATTGTGTGAATTGTACAAGAGAGGTCTTATTTATAGGTGTGCGAGTGTGAGACGGCACCTTACGAGCCTATTTGGCTTTCGGTGTTGGCGAAGGTCCGTAACCTTCGTCCTGGTCCCTCACACTGCTCCCTACATCGTGCCTCGTCCTACTACAATGCCTTAGATTAGATGGGCCTCATTAAAAACCTCGCCGTAAACCACCCTTGTGGATAAACCGGACGGAGGGAAAAAGAGTGCGCCATCGGGGTCCTATCGACCAACAAGCGAGCTCCTAGGCGAGCTCAAAGATGGATTTCATTGGTTTGGGCGAGCTATGGGGCGAGCTCCAATGCCTTGTGTGATTGACCAGCGTCGTGCGATGGTGGACTTCGGTGAGGTCTTCAAAGGGACATGGGGCAAACTCCGGGCGAGCTCCAGAATGACAGAGGCGAGCCCTTTTGGACGAGTCCCACACTTCCGCGGATCTGGGTGAGTCCTGGCGATCTGCCAAACCTTCTTTTGTCCTGGGTGAGGTCTCCTTTGTCCTGAGTTCCTTTTGTTCTGAACATTTCTAGGCTGGGCCTGAGAAGTGCTAGGAACAAAATTCTTCCCAGTTTCAGGATTCCTAGGCTAGACCTTGGAGTTCCTTTGGTCTGTCTTCCTAGACTCAGAATGAGAAACTTTGACCTTTTCCTTAGGTTTTTGTCTTGGTTTCTCAGTTCTTTGCCTGACAGGTTCAGCAGGCATTTTCTCCTTCCCTTTGCCTTTATTCTGATGAGCAACACTTGAGCTCTTGTCATCAGTTAGGGCAGGGACAAACTTTTTCTGAGAGTTACTTCCTGAAGCACCTCTCTTTTTCTTGCCCTTTGGGTCTTTTGAGGCATCATAGCCTAACCCAGGTTTAGCACCATCAGTCAGCTGAGAGAAATTTGTCAACTCATCAACCACTTGGGTAGATGTGTATAACTTCTTCAGCTTGACTTCAAGATGCCCATTGGTTTCTTTCAGGGCCTCAATTTCAGTGGTGTATTGAAGCACTAATTCTGAATGAGCTTTTTCTTTTGAGATCAGCTCAAGATCCCAAGAAGTTTGCTCAGCACAAAGGCGAGCTTGCCACTCAGTTTCGAGCATCATTCTTAAAGCAGTTCGCTCAATTATCAGTTGTTCCTGAGCAAGGAACAAATCAGTATCACGAGTCTCAATCAGCGAGCTGATGACACCCTTCAGTCTTTCTACCTCCAGTGGAGCTTCATCATGCTTATTCTTAGCATTAAGTAGCTCCTCCTGAAGATGTACTAATCTGAGGGCTTCCTCAGTGTCTCTTACTCTGAGAGACTCAGTTAACCGATCGTTCTTCTCACTCAGTTGTGCGTTCACATCCACTGTGTGAGTATGAGTCTCCTGCAGCCTTGAGAAGTCAACCATCAATTGCTCTAGGGCGAGCTGAAGGTCGAGTTCTCCTGCTGAATCTGAGCTAAACTCAGGTGCGTGATCAGGAGAAGAGGCAGAAGAACATACCTCATCATCTGCCATCAGACAGAGGTCATCATACCCCTCATCTGAAAAGAGTTCAGGAGACCGGCGTCCAGGGCCATCTGAATCTGAGGAATCCTCAGCTAGCAACGCTCTCCGGTCTGAAGCCCTGAGCTCTCTTTTGGCTCTCCGATCTTCTCGCTCACGAGCACTGAGCTCCGGACAATCATACTGATAGTGTCCGGACTTTTTGCAGTGGTAGCACTGATCTGCATCAGAAGAAAGCTTCTTGTCAGTGTACCTTTTATCAGAGGATTCCCTCCTGCTCCCTGATGATCTTTCAGGTTTGGAGCTGGATCTTCTGGGCTCATCCTCTCTCCTCTTTTCATCTCTGCGTACCTCAGGCTCATTGCGATCCCTCCTGGAATCTGAACCTCTTCTTTCTTCTCTCCGGGGGCTAGATCTCCTGGGGCTGGAGTACCTGCGATCACGGGTGTCAGTATAAAATTTCTTATACCTGCCGAAACGAGAGTTCAGTTTCTCGAATCGCCGTGCCATCAGGCTGTACTCCAAGGCTAGCTCATCTTTGTTCATGTCTTTTAGAGACTTGGAGCCAGATCCAGCCTCAGGCTCAGGAGTAGCTTTAAGAGCCACGCTCTTTTCCTTTTCAGATGTCTTCTCCTCACTAACTTCCTCACTGACAACACCCATCTTCTTCCTCTTATCGAGGTCAAATTCTAGAGCCTTTAACTCAGAGAATAGGTGTGAGTGAGTGATGTTTGTAAGGTCCTGAGTGTTTTTCAACAAAATTACTCCTGTGTCCCATCTTTCAGGGAGACAGTTCAGGATTTTAGAAGACACCTCCCTCTTGGGAAACTCCTTCCCAAGGATTGCTAGCTCGTTCATCATCTTAATGAACCGAGCTTCCATCTGATCGATGGACTCTCCTTCTAGCATTTTGAAGGCCTCAAACTTCCTGATAGCGAGATCTCTCTTGTTTTCTTTAATCTTTTCAGAACCTTCGCTCATCTCCCTCAGAGTATCCCAGATCTCTTTAGCTGTCTTCAGATGCATCAGCCTGACCGAGTTCTCGTAAGAAATGGTGTGGAGTATAATGTTCTTGGCAACATTATCCAGTCCGATTTGCTTAATCTGATCAGAATTAAGCGCGGACCTCTCCACTTCTTCATCTTCGGCGGCTGGAACAGGGACATTGCCAGCAACAGGCCAAGTCGTCTGAAGATTTCTCATAAATCTGATTGGGCCATGTTCAATCACCTGTGGCATCTGATCATGGATAGAGTAGAGATGTGCGAGTACCCTGAATTTCCAATAATCATAGTTGTCAATAGAGAATTCAGGAAGATTGCCCTCGAGGCGTTTAGAACCGGATGCCATGATATGCAATTTTTCAGAAACAAGATCAGTTCAGTAGACCACCAAAGGTTTCTCCTCAGAAACTGTTGATAAACAAAGTCAGTGATCTTTTGAACCACTGCTCTGATACCACTTGTTGGTCCCGAAACGAGGTAAATCAGTGTATGGGGGGGGAATACACTGATGTCAGATTTTTCTGAAAGACTCAGAAAAATGCTTCTAACGCACTCAGTCAGGATTCCCTGAAGTACTCAGTATGCTGAATGTCCGCAGGGGCAGCAGGGACGGTTCAGTAATGAGTCAGATAAGCTGAGTGTGAGTGAAGTGCTCGGAGGCTCAGTAGAGATAACAAACCTACTGACTGCTCTGAAGCGAGTCAGTTGGACTACTATCTCAGTGAGTCAGAGTACGTGCGGAAAGTGAGCCCTTAGATTCTACTCGTTT
>JAPKLY010000855.1:27884-47420 GCA_026898435.1 Prunella vulgaris | reverse complement strand
CCCCCCCCATACACTGATCTAACTCGTTTCGGGACCAACAATCCCTCTAACAAATCAGTTCTTAGGATGGGATCAATACTCTAAGTAAAATACAGAAAAGATTCCTACTACAACACTAGGGAAATTTAAAGTTTCAGAGTGTTATTCAAAGTATGCTTTCAGTGCTTGGAATCTTGAGAGCTTTCTCTTGGAAATTTCCCGTCAGCCTTGAATGGGAGCAAGGCCTTCTGTATTTATAGGGAGGTTTGAAATAGATCCGTTTCAAACCTTCCTATTTTAGGTAGGTGTAGGTACTGGTTGTCCTTGTCTGACAGAGACCATACCTAGTTTGGCAAAGTTTTTGATCCGCCGCCTGCACCTCTGAGAAGCATTAAATGCGTTCAGTCTACGTACATATGTGTCGCCTTTTTACTGGTCGTTTGTTCAATGGTTAGTTTATCGATATTGACTTTACTGATCCTCGTACATTTATGACTCTGAGTTTCTCGTTCTTTACTCAACATAAATGTTTATCTTATGTTGGAGACTCTGACATTCATTCTGCTTCATCAGACTTCCATTTGCATGTGTAACCTTTGGGTCCCAGGACTTACAAGTATCAGGTTAACTGATACTAGGCCCAAGTCAGGACTTATGAACATCAGGCGTTCAGCCTGATCAAGGTTACTTGTGCCCTCACTGATAGAGACTTCCCTGAGCATGCTTAGTCTACTCAGTTCTGTCAGGATCAGTGGTCTTCTTCAGGATGGTTCTTCGCAGCTTCAGGAGTCTTTCTAGGTTTTTCAGGTTGCAGCTTCAGGTTGATCATCTTCAGGACAATCAATCCTTCAGGGTTGGAGATGCTTCAGACTTCAGGGATGTCTCCATCAATCTTCAATCTTCAACACGTTCCCCCTGAACGGAATACCTGTGAATAGAAAAAATCTGTTCTAACCTAACTATCCTGAAACTAACATCCTGATGAACTATACTTAGGCAAATTCATCAAGGGGTTTTGGGATCTAATCAAAACACTCAGATTGTCCCAACAATTTCCCTCTTTTTGATGATGCCAAAACCCTTAGAAAAAAATCCTACCATCTAAACAATTTACTGATATCATCAGTATTCAGTTCAGGAACCTATATCAGGTCCTTAGTTCTATAAGATGGAAACATGAAAGGGTTAGTGCAGTTCTTGATAAAGAGCAGAAAAGTAAATCAGGAGTCAACGAGATGTTGTCTCAGGAATGTAAAAAGTTCCAGTGATATAATAGAGAAGTACAAAGTTTCTTGAAACTATTACAATCAGTTCCTGAGACACTATTCATGACAAACTAATCTTCAGTCTTCATCATCCCACCTAGCCAATGAGATCCCGTACTTCTTCAGTACTCTCAGCTTGACTGCATGGTACTGATCAGCATTATTCAGAGCTCCGGTTCTTTTTGTAATCATTGCAATCTCATTTCTGAGCAGGTCCATGTTGAGGTGGTTGTTGATGCCAAGGGTTGGAGGAGGATAGGTGATGTTTTCAGGTGCCTTGATCTGAACTCTGGCTCTATCAGCATTTCGATCGATTTCAGCCTAGAGTTCATTGTGATGCAGGGCCATCCATTCAGTAAAGAGAGTGTTTTTATCCTTGCCTTCAGAAGTTTTTAGCCAGTTCCCGACAACATAGTACAACTCCACAAACTCCTTCTTGATCAGAATCCATGCCTCGTTCATTTCAGGAGGTACAAAGTTGTCTACGTATTCGTACACCAGGGGACCGACATCCTGAGGATCAACCACCTTTTTCTTAGACGCAACAACTTTCTTTTTCCCAGCTTCAGGGGCAGGCTTCTTAGGATCAGTCTTCTCCTTCAGCACTGCCACCTGCCCTTTCAGCTTTTGGAGTTCAGTTGCCTGACTTCTGACCTGCAATGCAGTCTCCAAAGTTAGTTGCTTTGTCTTCCTCATTCCATCAACAATGGGATCATCAGGGTAGAGTTGCTCTTCACACTCTTCCATCAGTTCTGCTACTTCTTCAGAGGTCACTTGCTTTCTCTTTTTCTGACCCTGAATGGGAACTTCAGGATCAATGGCATTCCTCTTCTTTGAAGCATCGAACTTAGGATTTTTCCTCTTCCCTTCCCCCTTTTTGACAGAATCAGCAGGGGTCCTCTCCTCATCATCGAGTTTCTTTTGCAAGTCCTGAACCAGGATCCCCTGAGATGTTTGCTGATCCGCCACCACCTTCAGCGAGCTAGCCACCTGATCAGCTTTCTGGGCCCTGATCAGGCTTTCAGTCAGATGACTGTCAAACTCCCTCCGCATGGCCTCCACTTCTGCCCTACGTGCTGAGTTTTCTACAATCATAGTGTTAAGGGTTTTATGCCATACTTCATCGGAAGCTTTCTGACTATCCATCAGTTTTGCCAGAAGTGAGTCATCTGCTGATTTGGCTTCTTCCTGAGCCACTTTCCTGACTTGGGCCTCCTGCCCTTTCAGAGCTTCAGCAATAAGTGCCTTTACTCTCTCATCTAGGCCACTTAGTGCTGAATCTATCATGGATAGAACAACGTCAGAAGTGACTGCAGGGGATCGTTGCTGTTCAAAGCTCAGGAATCTATCCATCGATTCCTTCCTTGCACTGACCAGCTCAGTCGACACTTTCTTCAACTTCTATCGCTAACGATCCAGCTTGCTGAGTATGTTACGGGCCATCAGTGATACTCCCACTGAAAAGGTTCGTCCCTTCTTTCTCCTTATAGTGTTTGTCTTGGCAGATCTTACAAGTGAGGCCTCTCCAGTAGCCTCAGCAGTCTTGGCCTCAGAGAGTGCGTCATCGGCCGGTGCACCTCCACCCGAGATCGCACCTTCAGCAGCAGGGACCATTGCCAGGTCAGTAGGAGGGTTGGGCTGAGGATTGTTTGCCCGGACAACCCTGAGGAAATCCTCTTTATTGATGACTTGGGCGTAGGATCGAAGCCCAAATCAATCCAGGATCATCTGCTCCTGATCCCTGAGAACCTCCTCTCCTATTGCCATAATCAAGGCTGCCACCTCAGGAACCGACACCTTTCTCATCATAAACAGGACCCTGAGCCTGATTACCTCTTCACCATATGATTCTTCCAAGTCTAGAAAATGTTGTGTGACAAACCTGATGGCCTGAGATCTGGCGTCCATTTCAAACGGAGTTAACTTGGGCTGTTCTGGGGGCTCCTCCTGAGTAATCTCCTGAGCACCCTCCGAGTGGTCAGAGTCTGACTCTTCGTCATTCGATACGGTCTATTTTCTGCCCTTGTTTGTCTCCATATCTTCATCATGGAGCTCCTCATCCTGAGCCTCCATCCCCTTGTCTTCACCTCCTTTCACCTCTTCTTCTCCTCCACCCGAGCTTCCATGTCCCTCCCGGACAACAACCTCTTCCTCTCCTCATTGTTCCTCCTGAGCACCTACACTTAGCTCCGCCTGAGCCTCCACCTCTCCGATTGTATGGACCACGTCCATCACAACCACTTCAGGGTTCACAGCCACCCTGGTCTCATCATCCTCTACCGGTTCCCCCTCAATCTGAGTCACCTCCTCCTGAGGCATCTTCTCAGTGCCAGAAGCCGCCGTTGGTTCGGACGAGGGAGGTTCAGCAGGGGCCACTGAAGCGATTGGCGCCGCAGCAATAACAATTGAAGCTGACCTTTGTTCAAGCTGGTCAGATTCAGTATCGGAGGGCTCATCCCTCAGCAGGCTCAGAGATGGTGATTCCCTTCACCTTCACCTTAGTCGGAACCTTCTTTATTGGCTCATCTTGAGCCTTGGAACTGGCCGCCTTGCCCTTCCCTTTTCCCCTTGATACCTTCTTGATCTCGGTATCATGCATCCTCTTTAGTGTGTCAGTAGAGTTCTTGAAGAGGACATACTTGTCCTTGAAGTTGTCACAACCCTCCTTGTCAACATCTCCAAGGATATCCTGAAGCATTACTGATAGCCTCGATCCGAAGTGAGAATTTTGTCCAGCACAATCCTGTCACCATCCATTCTGACCTTCTTCGACTCTTGGACGAGCTTCTGAAGGAAGAACTCCTCCCAGTAAATTTTGGCGTTATCAACCACGGCAGCCAAGCCCCTGATCTTGGACTGACTGATCTGCTCCATGCCTCCCATGAAGCCCATGATACTCTGGACAACGATTTCAAACAGAAGCTTGTATGCTGGCTTCAGTAACTTCTTGTTCATTGTGCTGAAAATTTCCTGAGGGGCGATCAGGAATTCGTTCATACAAGCTTGCTTCTCTCCAGCCTTGTATGCAGTCAGATCTGCCAGTTGAGTGTCCTCGGTGGAATGTGGTAGATTATAGGTCTTCCTGATCAGGTCTCAGACATCGATCCTCTCAGTAAAGTGTTGGATCACCTTCTTTCCATTCTTTTCCACTGACCGCCTAAGTGGAATCACTGATTCCCACTCATCATCATCGTTCATCTTCATATTTGCATAGAAGGTAATAATCTGATGAGGACAGACTTTGGTTGGCTTCTTCGAGACAAAATCTATGAGCCCAGCATTGTTCAATGGTCCGTAGACTTGTCCGAGTTCTTTGATGGTGGCCCGATGAGGGAAGTCCACCAACCACTCATACGAAACTTTCGACTCCACCTTAAAAATGGCATTGTGGAATCTCTTCGTGTCTTCGATCGATTGAGCAGCAGAAAAAGTCATGGATGCAAGAAAGAGAGATAATTGCAGTAGATATGGGTTAAGGAAATATGAGTGCGCAAATTATGAAATGTGCACAAAGCTTCGTTTTATATCCAAGGATTCAGTCTTAATGGACGGGTTTGATTAAAAGTCTTTTGAAATTCAACGGATTAGATGAAGGGGTATATCCGGAATAAAACTTTACCAAATTCAGTTTTCAAAGCTAATTATTCAAATTTTATTGAAAACCATTCCCGCCAACACTCGCATTAAATGCTTGTCAGAGCATGTTTGAAATAAATACCAATAATTTGCATTTAATAAAACTGAATAATAAATGAACGGCTGGGATGAGAGTTAAAAACCTTGTGATTGATGTGGTGTCAGACACGATCAGAAATGATGCAAGCAAGTCATAATTAAAGCAAAGGTTCAATAATACATACCAGTCAGTCAGATATAGAAACCTGACTGATACCTCTGAGTCTGATCAGGGTGACAAGCCCTGAGCTCTGTGTCCTAAACCGAACTACACATCAGACCTGAAGATTCTAATCCTGATGTCTGTTCCCCCTGAAAGCCATCCATCTCTGCAACCTGATCCTAAGTTAGTCATTGCTCCTGACCACCTTGTTCAATCCTGAACTGAGGTTCATACTGAACCATCTACTCCTGGGTCAAGAAGTCCTAACTCTACTGACAACTCAACAAACCTGGTTTCAGGCAAAGCCTTAGTCAGGATGTCAGCTCTCTGCTTGTCAGTAGGGATCCTCTCCATCCTTATATCCTTCTTCTCAACATGATCTCTTATAAAGTGATGCCTGATGTCTACATGCTTACACCTTGTGTGTAAAACTGGGTTTTGGGATATGACAATGTCACTATTATTGTCACAATAAATTGGGACATCAGTGGCCTCAACTTGGTAGTCTCTCAGTTGTTGCTTCAACCAAAGGATCTGGGCCATATACTCAGCTTCAGTAGTAGACGTTGCAACACTGGTTTGCTTCTTAGAAAACCAAGAGATCAGTTTGCTCCCTAGAAACTGACATGTGCCTGTAGTTGATTTCCTATCAAGTCTACAGCCTCCATAATCAGCATCAGAATAGCCAGTCAGTTCTAGGTTGTCATCAGAGGGATACCAAAGTCCTAAATTGACAGTACCTTTTAGGTATTTCAGTATCTTTTTGGCACTCTCTAGATGACACTTCTTCGGATCAGACTGATATCTTGCACAAACTCTGACTGCATAAGTGATGTCAGGACGACTTGCAGTCAGGTACAATAGGGATCCAATCAGTGCCCTATACTCAGTCTGATTTACTGTGGTCCCCTCCTTGTCAGGATCCAGCTTCTCATTTGTGTTCATCGGAATACGTGAGACTTTGGTAGACTGAACCCCAAACTTCTGAATCAAGTCCCTCGCATACTTGGACTGATTTATGAAGATTCCGGTGTCAGTTTACCTGACCTGAAGACCTAGAAAGAAGTTCATCTCTCCCATCATTGACATCTCAAACTTCCCCGTCATCAGCTTGGAGAATTTCTCACAAGGCTTCAGGTTAGGTGATCCAAATATTATGTCATCCACATAAATTTAAACTAAGAGAATGTCTTCACCTTCGGATATCCTAAAGAGGGTCCTGTCCACTGCACCTTTCACGAACCCGAGGTCTATTAGGAATTGGGAAAGTGTATCATACCAAGCCCTGGGGGCTTGCTTCAGGCCATGAAAAGCTTTCTTCAGGTGATAAACATTGTCACCGACTTCGAACCCTGGAGGTTGTTCCACATATACCTCCTCGTTCAGTACACCATTCAGAAAAGTACTCTTCACGTCCATCTGATACACCTTGAACTTCTTAAATGTTTCATAAGCCAAGAACAACCTGATTGCTTCCAACCTTGCAACTGGGGCAAAGGTCTCATCATAGTCGATCCCTTTGGCCTGAGAGAAACCCTTAGCCACCAGTCTGGCCTTGTTCCTGACAACAACATTCTTCTCACCCCTCTTGTTCTTGAAAACTCACTTGGTGCCAATAACATGTTGACGCCTAGGTCTCTCAACTAACTCCCAAACCTGATTCTGCTCAAACTGATTGAGCTCATCCTGCATGGCTAGGATCCAGTTGGGATCAGTAAGAGCTTCTTCTATGTTCTTAGGTTCCTGATCACTCAGGAAGCAACAAACCATAGCACTCTCACCAAAGGACAACCTTGTCCTGACCCCCTCATTGACATCACCAATGATGTCAGCCAATGAGTGATCATCTAGCCACCGCCTCCTGCTGATGGCTGCACTAGGAGCTACTGACGTTCCCTCGCTTGATCCTGAAATGTTAGTCTCGATAATAACATGCAAAGAGGAAGAACGAGCAAGAACAGGGGACACTGAGTCATTCCCAGAGGGTTGTACAATATCAGGGACATTGTTTCCCCTTACAGAGTTGGACTCAGTTACTGTCTCAGGTGCAGAAGCATTATCACCGACAGTACGTACCTCAGGTTGAGTCTGTACCTCCGTCTGAGACTCAACATTCTCCGAGGCTGGGGCTTGCTGAGGGTTGGCCTGAGGTCCATCCTGATCGTCATCATCATCCCATCCCTTGGGAGCATTCACGAATTTGACCTTGAACTCAAGATTCTTCAGGCTCAGTCTTGTCACCCTCTTGGTAACCCCCTCAGTGTCAGGACTCGGAACCTATTTTCTACGCATTGATGCAGTCTCATCAAACACAACATGAGGTGTTTCCTCCACAAAAAGGGTTCGACAATTATACACCCTGAAAGCTTTACTGACTGAGGAGTATCCTAAGAAAACTCCCTCATCAGACTTGCTATCAAAGGCTGTAAGCTGGTCTTTCCCATTGTTTAGGATGAAACACTTACACCCAAAAATATGGAAATAGGAGATGCGATGCTTCCTTTTATTCCAAGTTTTATAAGGTGTCTGAGCATGTTGTTTGTTCAGCATAGATCGGTTCTTAGTGTAGCAAGCAGTGTTGATTGCTTCAACCCAATACTTCTTGGGCAGTCCTGACTCATCCGACATGGTCCTGGCAGGTTCCATCAGGGTCCGGTTCCTTCTCTCAGCTACCCCATTCTGCTGAGGGGTCCTGGCTGCAGAAGTCTCATGAGCAATACCAAGGTCAGTACAAAAATCAGTTATAATAGAGTTAATAAACTCTGTTCCCCGATCTGATCTGATCCTGACGATGCTCTGACCCTATTCAGTACTCAATTTCTTGAGTAACTCCGGAAGCTTGACCTGAGTCTCCTTCTTGTTCAGTAAGAAAATAACCCATGTGTACCTAGAATAATCATCAACAACAACAAGGGTATATTTCCTACCATTCATGCTGACAGGAGTAATCGGACCAAAGAGATCCATGTGCAGGAGCTGAAGCACTCTGTCAGTTGAGAAGGCATTCTTCTCCTTGAATGAAGCTTTGGTTTGCTTGTCTTCCTGACATGCTCAGCACACGTGGTCTTTGCTAAAAACTTCATTAGGTAGACCTTCTACAAGAGAAAGTCGAGAAATTTTGTTAATAATCTTGAAGTTTAAGTGACTCAGTCGTTTATGCCAAAGCCAACTGAGCTCTTAGCGACCAAACAAGTTTCAGGAGAGCTGCTCTTGAAGTCAGCAAAATAAACGTTGCCTCTCCTGACACATGTTATCAGAACCTGCAGTGTAGATTTGTCCTTCACAAGACATATGTTAGATGTAAACTCTACACTATATCCACGGTCACAAAACTGACTGACCGAAAGTAGGTTATGCCTAAGACCCTCAACATAGGATACATTAAGCACTCTCACAGATCCAACAACAAGGGTACTGAATCCTCTGGTGAAACCCTTAGAGTTATCACCAAAGGTTACCTGCGGGCCATCCTGAGCTACATAATCCTGAAGGAGATCACAAAATCCGGTCATGTGCCTGGAGCATCCTGAGTCCAGGTACCAGTCCATCTTCTGATCCTCCTTCCTCTTCTTGTAGCCCGCAGCGACCTGAAAAGAATCAAGCCTCAGGTACCCATCTCATATTGGGTCCTACAGTGTCAGTCATACACTTCGGGATCCATATTTGTTTAACCTGTCTCCCTGAAACATCAAAAGTGTAAACCTGTCTCCCTAAAACATCAACATACACTGTTCTCTTCTTCCTTTGTGCTTGGGAAGTCGATGGTGTATGGGTGTCGGCCTGAGTCTCAGGAGCCCTGGATTTGTTCCTGGGGGCGGGCCTCCTGTTCCTCATTGGCCTGGGTGCATCGGGCTGATGTCTATCCTGGGAAGGAGCAGCTCGGGCCTGACCTCTAGGCACTTGAGGTCTGTCCTGAGTGTTATCGGAGTCAGGTCTCCGTCGCCCTTCAGGGACCACTTGGTTTGTTCTTCTTCTCTGAGGATTGGGATGCACCTGATGGGCCCTGTGCCCTGCCTGAGGTGTCTGGACCTCAGTATTCCTCGGCTTCGCATGAGGCCTCCTTTGGCCTGAAGTCCTTCCTCCCTGAACATTCTGAGGCCTAGCCTGAGAAGTGCTTGGGGCGGAATTTCTTTCAGCCTTAGGATTCCTAGGCTGAGCCTTGGAGTTCCTTTGGTCCATCTTCATCGGCTCAGGATGAGGAACCTTGGCCTTTCCCTTAGGTTTTGGCCTTGGTTCCTCAATCCTTTGCCTAACAGGTTCAGACATTTTCTCTTTCCCTTTGTCTTTATCCTGACGAGCAACACTTGAGCTCTTGTCGTCAGTTTGGGCAGGGACAAACTTCTTCTGAGAGTTGCTCCCTGAAGCACCTCTCTTCTTCTTGCCCTTTGGGTCTTTCGAGGCATCATAGCCTAACCCAGCTTTGGCACCATATGTAAGCTGAGAGAAACTTGTTAACTCATCAACCACTTGGGAAGATATGTGTAACTTCTACAGCTTTTCCTCAAGGCACACATTTTCTCTTTTCAGGGCCTCAAGCTCAGTGGTGTATTGAAGCACTTGCTTTTGATGAGCATTCTCTTTTGAGATCAGGTCAAGATCCCAAGCAGTTTGCTTAGCACTAAGGCGAGCTTGCCACTTAGTTTCGAACATCCCTCTTAGAGTAATTCGCTCAATCATCTGTTGTTCCTGAGCAAGGAACAAATCAATGTCACGAGTCTCAATCAGTGAGCTGATTACACCATTGAGTCTTTCAACCGCCATTGGAGTCTCATCATGCCTATTCCGGGCATGAAGCAACTCTTCCTGGAGGTTTACTAACCTCAAGGCTTCCTCAGTATCAATGGCATCTCATCATGCCTATTCCGGGCATGAAGCAACTCTTCCTGGAGGTTTACTAACCTCAAGGCTTCCTCAGTATCTCTCATTTTGAGAGACTCAGTTAACCGATCATTCTTCCCACTCAGTTGTGCATTCACATCCACTATGTGAATATGAGTCTCATGCAGCCTCGAGAAATCAACCATCAATTGCTCTAGGGCGAGCTGAAGGTCGAGATCCCTTGCTGAGTCTGAGCTAAGCTCAGGTGCATGATTAGGAGAAGAGGCAGAAGAACATACCTCATCATCTGCCATCAGGCAAAGATCATCATACTCCTCATCGGAGAAGAGTTCAAGGGATCGGCGTCCTGGACCATCTGAGTTTGAGGAATCCTCAGCCACCATAGCTTTCTGATCTGATGCCCTGAAATCTTTTTTTGCTCTCCGTTCTTCTCTCTCGCGAGCACTGAGCTCCGGATAATCATACTGATAATGTTCGGTCTTCTTGCAATGGTAGCACTGATCTACATCAGAAACACCTGATTTGTCAGTGTATCTCTTATCTGATGACTCGCTCCGGCTCCCTGATGATCGTTCAGGTTTGGAGCTGGATCTTTTGGGTTCAACATCGTCTCTCCTTCTGGAGCTCTTCTCATTTCTTCACCGCTCAGGCTCGTCACGTTTTCTCCTGGAATCATAACCCCTCATTTCTTCTCTCCGGGGGCTTGATCTCCTGGGGCTAGAATACCTGCGATAACGGGTGTCAGTATAAAACTTCTTATACCTTCCAAATCAAGAGTTCAGTTTCTCGAAATGCCGTGCCATCAGGCTGTACTCCAGGGCTAGCTCATCCTTGCTCATATCTCTGAGTGATTTCGAGCCAGATTCAGCCTCAGGCTCAGGAGTAGCTTTAAGAGCCACGCTCTTTTCCTTCTCTGGTGTCTTCTCCTCACCGACATCCTCACTGACAACACCCTTCATCTTTCTCTTATCGAGGTCGAATTCCAGAGCCTTTAACTCTGAGAAAATGTGAGAGTAAGGAATATTAGTGAGATCCTGAGTGTTCTTTAACAAGATCACTCCTGTGTCCCATCTTTCAGGGAGACAGTTCAGGATTTTAGACGATACCTCCCTCTTGGGAAACTCCTTCCCAAGGGTTGCTAGCTCGTTCATCATCTTAATGAACCGAGCTTCCATCTGATCGATAGACTCTCCTTCTAGCATACTAAAGGCCTCAAACTTCCTAATAGCCAAATCCCGCTTGTTCTCTTTTATCTTCTCAGAACCCTCACTCATCTCCTTCAGAGCCTCCCAGATCTCCTTCTCCGTCTTCAGATGCATGAGTCTAACCGAATTCTCATAAAAAATGGATTGGAGTATAATGTTTTTCGCAACATTATCCAGTCCGATTTGCTTAATCTGATCAGCAGTAAGCGCGGACCTCTCCACTACCTCATCTCCGGTAGCTGGAATAGGGACATTACCAGCTACGGGCCAGGTGGTCTGAAAATTCCTCATGAATTTGATAGGACCATGCTCAATCACCTTCGGCATCTGATCATGGATGGAGTAGAGATGTGCAAGGACCCTGAATTTCCAATAATCATAGTTATCAACAGAGAACTCAGGAAGGTTGCCCTCAAGGCGCTTAGAATCGGATGCCATGATATGCAAGTTTTCAGAAATATGATCTGTTCAGTTGACCACCAAAAGTTTCTCCTCAGAAACTATGAGAAACTGTTGGTAAACAAAGTCAGTGGCCTTTTGAACCACTGCTCTGATACCACTTGTTGGTCCCGAAACGAGTATAAATCAGTGTATGGGGGGATAAACTGATGTTAAATTTTCCCGAAAACTCAGGAAAATTCTCTTTCAGACTTAGTCAGGAAGCTCCTGAAGTGTTCAATTAAACTGATGGTCCTCAGGGGCAGCAGGGACGGATCAGCAATGAACCAAAGAGGCTAAGTCAGAGTTGTGCTCTCAGAATCTCAGTAGAGATAACAAACCTACTGGCCGCTCGGAAGCTAGTCAGTTGGACTACTAACTCAGTAAGCTCAGTTTAGTGCGGAATGTGAGCCCTTAAGTTTCTACTCATTTTAGTTCCTGAAAACTTATCAGTTTACTTAGTGAAAATGTGGTTAAGGCTGGTGCACAGTTTTAAGGTCAGGATGACAAAGTCAGTCCTGATGGTTTTCAGAAACAATGCAAGTATGCTCAGTTTAATATGTATGACAAGTATGATCCTGACCAGTAAGTAAATCAGCACACAAGGGTCTTTTTAACGTGGTTCGGAGATAACCAACTCCTACGTCCATGACTTGATTGAACAGGAAGTTATCCTCAAAACTCTGAGGATAGGTACTTGGGTTTTACGTGCCAAGGGACACGAATAGCCAACTTCCTCTCTAAGGAACTGACCCCTGGGCATTTTACAAGTCCCAGTCCTTCCTACCAACCAACTCACAACCTGAGGGGTTTGGTATTCACGTTTTCCAACTATTTTGTATTGATCCCTCTAACAAATCAGTTCTAAGGATGGGATCAATACTCTAAGCAAAATACAGAAAAGATTCCTACTACAACACTAGGGAAATTTAAAGTTTCAGAGTGTTGTTCAAAGTATGCTTTGAGTGCTTGGAATCTTGAGAGCTTTCTCTTGGAAATATCCCGTTAGCCTTGAATAGGAGCAAGGCCTTCTGTATTTATAGGGAGGTTTGAAATAGATCCGTTGGAGGAGATCCGTTTCAAACCTACCTATTTTAGGTAGGTTCAGGTACTGGTTGTCCTTGTCTGACAGAGACCATACCTAGTATGGCAAAGTTTCTGATCTGCCGCCTGCACCTCTGAGAAGCATTAAATGTGTTTAGTCTCCATACATACACGCCTTCTTACTGGTCATTTGTTCAACGGCTAGTTTGTCGGCATTGACTTTACTGATCCTCGTACATTTATGACTCTGAGTTTCTCGTTCTTTACTCAGCATAAATGTTTGTCTTATGTTGGAGACTCTGACATTCTTTCTGCTTCATCAAACTTCCATTTACACGTGTAACCTTTGGGTCTCAGGACTTACAAGTATCAGGTTAACTGATACTAGGCCCAAGTCAGGACTTATGAACATCAGTAAGACGTTCAGCCTGATCAAGGTTACTTGTGCCCTCATTGATAGAGACTTCCCTGAGCATGCTTAGTCTACTCAGTTCTGTCAGGATCAGTGGTCTTCTTCAGGATGGTTCTTCGCAGCTTCAGGAGTCTTTCTAGGTTTTTCGGGTTGCAACTTCAGGTTGATCATCTTCAGGACGATCAATCCTTTAGGGTTGGAGATTCTTCAGACTTCAGGGATCTCTCCACCAGTCTTCAATCTTCAACATGTTCCCCCTGAACTGAATACCTGTGAATAGAAAAAATCTATTCTAACCTAACTATCCTGAAACTAACATCCTGATGAACTACACTTAGGTAAATTCATCAAGGGGTTTTGGGATCTAATCAAAACACTCAGATTGTCCCAACAGAAAACTTCTCAATTTTCACATAAAAGTCGCACATTAGGTAATTAAAGGACCAAAATCAAACCCTAGACTTCTACAATTGATAAAATCGTGAAATTTGGTTTACATGCATAATTTTTCATGGCAAGTATACTATAAAAATTTTGGAATTTATGGAGTTATAAAACGTGACTTTTAGTACATGAAAAATCAAGTACTCTAATTAAATTATAAGGCCATAAACCATATCTATTCATATGCAACTTAAACCCTAACATATATACACACAAGACACTCCTATTTACTTTCCTAAAACATAATTAGACTGTTCAATTTATTGCTTAACAATTTAATATCCTAACACATGATAAATTCTAATATGATCCATAATCTTTCACATAGAATAAAATCATAAGATTTATCAAATACTTCAACTCCTAAATTTTATTAAAACGTGTCCAAGCACCAGAATATCTCTAAGTTATAAATTCAAATTAAATCCTTCATGCCAAAATAATTAAAATACCAAAAATCAATTAAATTTCATAAAACGTCTAAAACATATAAAATTTTGTGTGAACCATCTTTTATCTCTTCTTTATCCCCACATCCACGCGCCTCCACCGTTGGCCACCTCGTCCCTTATTCAACGTAATCTGAAAATAATAGTTTGGTGAAAGGGGTGAGAAATTATTAATAAGTATCAGTGGGGACGTTAGTTCAAAATCTAAATATAATGGACATGCATACGTGAAAACATACCAAACATACATGATTGATACGACTAAATCGTATCCGTGCTGATACTACAAGAGTATCCATGATTCTGATGATACCACAAGGACATTCACCCTTTGGCATCTGTGATTCTGTTGACACCACAAGAGTTTTCACCCTTTGGCATCCGTGTTGGTACTAAAAGCACCCATTCTTCTTAGCATATAAACATATAAACACATCGACAAAACATTTAAAAATCGAACTAATAAATACCATTTTTTCACCATGAATCCCCATCTTGACTTCTTTGAAAAGAAACGGTTTGTGTGTGTACGTTCGGCTTCCTAACCCTTGAATTGATCCTCCAACTTTCTCTTCCTTAAGCAAAACTCAAAACTCACAAGTCTCTCTCTAAGAACTCTCAAAATTATATCTTACTTACTCTCTCAAACTTTTCGAAAATATGGTATAGATGTGTGTTAGTTTGGCTGCCAATAAAGGTCCTCTAAATAGGATGGAAAAGATATAGGGCTTGAATAAGATATTGGTGAAAATATGGTGATGATGGACGATTTATGGGCTGGAATTAAATCTGGCCGAAATCTTCATGAGAGAAAAGAAATATATGGTTCATGAATAAATCTTGAAGTTATCTTGGAAATAAAATATTTTCTAACTTGTAATAGGGATGAAATTCAAAAATTATAGGACTATAACAATAAAATCTTGGTTTAAATCTTTGAAATAATATCTTGGATGGAAATAATGAATGTGGCCGAATAATATTTTGCTTGTGAGTTTGTAATTCTTGGCCGAATTTTTCTTGAAGAAAAGGAATATATGGTGTAATGAATATATCTTGGGAAATCTTAGTCATATCTTGGTAATCTTTCTAATATCTCCAATATAATAAATCTAACAACCTCAAGACTTCATAATATTAAAATCTAAGGGCTTAATTTAGAAAATCCTCAATAAAATAAATGTATCTCTCTTAATAAAATAATAAGGACTCTAACTATTGGCCGATGATCGGGTGCAGTGGCAATGTAAGCCCGGCCCTTAGGACATCAACATTCAAGGCGGTCATCCCCTCAAGAGGTGCGTCGGCTCGCTCATCCTTCATTGGGGCGTACATGAAGATGTCGAGCGGGATGCGATACTCCCTGCGTATGATGGGCAGGTCGCATTCATCAATAAGGCTCATCACCTCGCCAGCTTTGTACTCAGACGGGGCAACTTCCTCCAGGTTGGCGGGGACAGCGGGAGGTATCCGACTCGGGCAGGGGAAGCTTACCGCGTACTCGGTGACATACTCGTTCCAATCGAACGGATGAACCGCCTGGGTAGGAACCTGGTACTCAACCAGCTGGGGTTCTGGGAAACCGATACGGCGGAACCATTCGAGCGTAACTTCCTCCAGGTCGCCACCCTCCTCGCCGACCTTGGCAGTGCCCTCATCAACCTCCTCGGGTCCTTCGTTGCCACTGACAACTCTTTCCTCTTGGGCGACCTCGCCGCCTTCCTCTCATACCTCGCTGTATACGGAACTAGAGGCTCCTTCCTCCGGATCGGGACGTAGCTCACTAGGCAGCACGCCACGCAGCTCGCCGGAGACCTGGCGAGCTACCGAGGTCGCCTCGGAGCTGGAGCCGATCTCCACGTACGAAACCTGAGGTGGCTCATCCTCAATTATTGGCCGTTTATCAGGGTTCTGGTCCGATAGGGTTCTACTCGAGGAGCGTGTCGATAAGGTCTCAAAGGAGTCCAAAAGGTTCTCAGTCCAAGATCCAACAATCCCAAAGTCAAGGAAATCCAAAGGGGTTCTCGACACAGTCCGCGGTCCAAAGTTCAAATAATTCCGAAAAAATGGAAGAAAATCACGTAAAAGGGCAAAAGAGAAGGGAAGAAAGATCGAATCCTACCTTGAAGAGCCTTCGAAAATCCATCGAGCACAAGAAAAATCGGTCACCGGGAAAGCTCTGAGAATTCGAAATGCAGAAAGTGAGGAAATGAATCCATTTCCCCCTATTTATAGACGTCGGGGCGAGGTGCGATATTCACGAAGTACAGGGACCTGTTTGCAAGAAATTTGAAACTTGACATGATGGTGGGCGGGAACCGAGGCCTCAAAAGGCGTGCATGACTCCTGGATTCCCGCACCACGTTGGCCAGAAGCAACCGCCTTGGCCGAGTTCGCCTGCTAGCCCGACAATCACCCATGGGTAGTTCATCGAGTTTTGAGTTTTCCAGCTCGCTTGCACATTCGACGAGGTCATGGTGCATCCGAGCTGGGGGCAAATGTTGATCTGGCGAGCTAACACCTTTAGCATGTGGATAATTATGAAGGTTTGGCAGATCGCCAGGACTCACCCAGATCCGGGAAAGTGCGGGGCTCATCCAAAAGGGCTCGCCTCTGTCATTCTGGAGCTCGCCCGGAGCTCACCCCATGTCCCCTTGAAGACCTCGCCGAAGTCCACCATCGCACGACGCTGGTCAATCACGCAAGGCATTGGAGCTCGCCCCATAGCTCGCCCAAACCAATGAAATCCATCTTCGAGCTCGCCTAGGAGCTCGCTTGTTGGTCGATAGGACCCCGATGGCGCGCTCTTTTTCCCTTCGTCCGGTTTATCCACAAGGGTGGTTTACGGTGAGGTTTTTAATGAGGTCCATCTAATCTAAGGCATTGTAGTAGGACGAGGCACGATGTAGGGAGAAGTGTGAGGGACCAGGACGAAGGTTACGGACCTTCGCCAACACCGGAAGTCAAATAGGCTCTTAAGGTGCCGTCTCACACTCGCACGCCTATAAATAAGACCTCTCTTGTACTATTCACACAATTCTAATACATTTCCTACACTCTACTTTCTCTCTCTAAACTCTCTCTCCCTCTCTACATTATCTCCCCAAGAACATAAAATCATAAGATTATTGTTCGGTAAAATTAATCCGATACAAAGCCACATAAACGAACACGATTAAGAAATTCTATCAACAAGTACACTAGTACATTATAGTACTAATGCTGATACTACTTAAATGTAAGTTGAAATTAGGTCTATATCTTTGTAATATATCTAAATAATAATAATAATGATGATGTATAAGTGATATTTATATTACTTAAGTGTTTAACACTATGAAAATTAGTAATTCAATTAGAATGAACACTAGTACCACTCTAAATAGTACACTAGCACCTTATAGTACTAATGTTGATACTACTTAAATGTAAGTTGAAATTAGGTCTATATCTTTGTAATATATCTTTAAAATAATAATGATGATGATGTATAAGTGATATTTATATTGTTTAAGTGTTTCACACTATGAAGATTAGTAATTCAATTAGATTGAACACTAGTGCCACTATCAATAGTACACTAGCACCTTATAGTACTAATGTTGATACTACTTAAATGTAAGTTGAAATTAGGTCTATATCTTTGTAATATATCTTAAGAATAATAATGATGATGATGTATAAGTGATATTTATATTTTTTAAGTGTTTCACACTATGAAGATTAGTAATTCAATTAAAATGAACACTAGTATCACTATCAATAGTACACTAGCACTTTATAGTACTAATATTGATACTACTTAAATGTAAGTTGAAATTAGGTCTATATCTTTGTAATATATCTTAAGAATAATAATAATGATGATGTATAAGTGATATTTATATTATTTAAGTGTTTCACATTATGAAGATTAGTAATTCAATTAGATTGAACACTAGTACCACTATGAATAGTTCACTAGCACTTTATAGTGTGAAACATTGATACTACGTAAATGTAAGTTGAAATTAGGTCTATATCTTTGTAATATATCTTAAGAATAATAATGATGATGATGTATAAGTGATATTTATATTGTTTAAGTGTTTCACACTATGAATGTAATATATCTAGGACTTTATAATAGTGATGTTGATACTACTTAAATGTAAGTTGATATTAAGTTTATATCTTTGTAATATATCTTAAGAATAATAATAATGATGTATAAGTGATATTTATATTGTTTAAGTGTTTCACATTATGAAGATTAGTAATTCAATTAGAATGAACACTAGTACCACAATCAATAGTTCACTAGCACTTTATAGTGTGAAACATTGACACTACTTAAATGTAAGTTGATATTAGGTCTATATCTTTGTAATATATCTTAAGAATAATAATAATAATAATGATGATGTATAAGTGATATTTACATTGTTTAAATGTTTCACATTATAAAGATTAGTAATTCAATTGGAATGAACACTAGTACCATTATCAATAGTTCACTAGGACTTTATAATGTGAAACATTGATACTACTTAAATGTAAGTTGATATTAGGTCTATATCTTTGTAATATATATTAAGAATAATAATAATGATGATGTATAAGTAATATTTATATTGTCTAAGTGTTCCACACCATGAAGATTAGTTTATATTGATACTATATTATTTATATTGATACTACTTAAATTTAAGTAATCTAACATATTAATTTATAGTACTAATATTGATAGTACTTAAATTTAAATTTAAATAATCTATATACTACTTTAGATATTTTAAATAACCTATCTTATGAACAATTTTAAATATTGATAGTAGATATTGATTAATTCAAAACATATCATAAGTGATTGAATGTTAAATATATGTAATGTTTGAAGAGAAGTCGAAAGTTAAATTTTATAAGAAGCATTCGAATGAGAATAATTCAAATGATGTAAGAAATTGTAAAATGAGTTAAATATGAATAATTACTGAGTGACGATTATTAAATTGAGTTTAATATGAGTTAAATATGAATTTTGATAGTTTATGATAATTAATAAGCAAACAATTAAAAGAGCTAATTAACAAAGCGAACAATTTTGATAGTTTGACGATAATATTTTTTATATTTTATATTAATTCAGATTCATCTATTAAAGTATTTGTTCTTGTTTTTAAATTAATGAGTGAATTTTGATTCAAAATTAACACATCATAAAATATCTCGTATGCACTTATTCAAATATGAAATTGAAACTTTATAAAAATAAGTAAAATAATTACATTCAAATATTCAAATTTTAATTGATTATAAATAATTAAAATTTGAAGTTACCGTTTAATTAATATTAAGTGTTGAAAGTGGGTTGGTTAATTAATAGTAGTGGGGTTCATGATTAAAATAAGTGGAGGTTAATTAATGCATTTACCGTTAATTAAGCACGTCTATCAATAAATGACAATAATTCAAATGATGTTGAATAATTTAATAGAATAATTAATTTAATTTTAATAAATTATAATTTCAGAATCTAGATATCCAAATTAGAATAATTCAAATGATGTAGGAATGAGAATAATTCAAATGACGTAGAATAATTTAATAGAATAATTAATTTAATTTTAATAAATTATAATTT
>JAPKLY010000855.1:0-27874 GCA_026898435.1 Prunella vulgaris | reverse complement strand
GAATAATTTAATAGAATAATTAATTTAATTTTAATAAATTATAATTTAAGAATCTAGATATTCAAATGAGAATAATTCAAATGACGTAGGAATGAGAATGAGTATAATTCAAATAATGTAGAATAAATTTAATAGAATAATTAATTTAATTTTAATAAATTATAATTTCAGAATCTAGGTATCCGAATGAGAATAATTCAAATAACGTATAAATGAGAATAATTCAAATAATGTAGAATAATTTAATAAAATATCTAATTTAATTTTAATAAATTATAATTTAAGAATCTAAATATTCAAATGAGAATAATTCAAATGATGTAGTTATCGTTTAATTAATATTAAATATTGGAAGTGGGTTGGTTAATTAATAGTAGTGGGGTTCATGATTAATATAAGTGGGTTAATTAATGCACTGTACGCCTACTAATAAATCTGCGCCTAAAATAATTAGTGATATATTAATAATAGAATAATTAATTTAATTTTAATAAATTAAAATTCTTCTCTGAATATTTGAATACTAATCTTTACCTTATATAAAAATACAAAAGCTTGTGTCTTGCACATTTTTCGCCCAAAATATTGGTGCGCGTTGTGGTCTGATAACATTAATTAATATGTCCATAGTCTATTTAGGGCTCATTTGGTTCGTAAGATAAAAGTATATATCCGTCGAAATCATGCATGTTTTTGACGGATAGATACTTTTATCTTACTAACCAAATTAATGCCCTTAAAAATCAGTATTAGGTAATAAAATAATTATTAACACATGTATGCTGCATGCATGACGAGAGGATAAAATTTGTATTCTCAATTCAAATGTACAATTTAGTTTTAGGATTATTAATATTTAATTAGTATTAAAAAAGTACGATTATTCATAACTTAATTTTTTTTTAAATATACCTCATTTGTTAAATATAGCTCAATAAAATTTAAAAATTATCATATCTATCTATAACTATATAATAATAAAATTTTATTCCTTTTTTGGAAACTTATTTATTAGCCAATTTTTTACTTACTAAATTTGTAAACATATATAATTATTATTAACAATTCATTGAATAGAACATAAAGTAAAATTAAACCAACATTCTAATAAAAAACACTAACCTTTCAACTTCTTAAACTTGATATATACATGATTATTTTATATTCAAAATATATTAATAGATTATACATAAATAAAAAGATCATTCATCTTCACTACTACAATTACATTTTAATTAAGTTACTCCTAAATAGTGTTACAGTCACTATCTAATATTAATATTCTGAAATTCATCCAGTAACCACAATTATTAATTTTATTTTCACACCTACAAAAAGAAAACAACTCACATTCATAAAAGTCAATATCTCATCTTTTAAATAAACATATAAGTTCACATATGAAAGTAATTTTACGGGTGTATTATTATTTATAATTGTATAAATTATTTGTCTTATGTATAATTATTTCAAGAGTTATAGATATAAAAATTAGGTTTTTATTTTTAACATTATAATTTTTTATTGTTTTGATAAATTTAAGTTTCAATTTTATTTAATAAATATAATAGACGGTGTTGGGACAATCTGAGTATTTTGATTAGATCCCAAAACCCCTGATGAATCTGCCTAAGTACAGCTGTTCAGGATAAAATAATTCAGGACAGTTAGGTTAGTAATTCAGTACAGGAGGACCATGCTGAAGACTGAAGAATATTGGAGTCGACCCAATTTACTGAAGTCTGAAGTGCAAACCATCCTGAAGGTATCAGTCAGTCTTGCTGAAGATTGTCTGTTCTGAAGCTGAAAGATCGAAACCTGCTGATTCATCCTGAAGTCAATCCTGAAGTACTATTGGCTGATGATTCTACTGAATACACTAAGCATACTCAGGACAGAACTTAGTCAGTGAAGAGTATGTGTTACCTATCAGGCTGTGCTGAATGAACTTAAGACCTGACTTAGGCCTTGGTTCAGTTAACCTGAATCATGTAAGACCAAAGCAAAAAGGTTACACATACTGGGCTGAATAACCTATCAGGCTGTGCTGAATGCACATAGGACCTGACTCAGGCCGTGGTTCAGATCACCTGAATCATGTAAGACCAAAGCAAAAGGTTATTTATGCTATGGGACAAGAGACAAAGAGAATGTCAGTAAGACTCCATTAAAGACACGTTCAGACTGAGTTATTAACAAGAGACTCAGAGCATTGAATGTACGAGGAAGGATAAATGTCTGAAGGTCAACTAGCCGTTATAGCGGAGAGCCAATGATCTTTCGACACGTATGCACGGAGTCTGCGCAGCATTTAATGCGGCATTTAATGCGTCTCAGAAGTTGCAGATGATGTGACAACTTGCCAGAATAAGCATGGCGGGTAGGTCAAACAGTATTTCTAGCCTGCAACTACTCTAAAATAGGAAAGATTTGATTTGATCTTCTCCAACGGATCTATTTCAAATCTCGCCTATAAATATGGAGAACCTTGCACCCATTCAAGGTTAACGGGAAATTTCCAAGAGAAAGCTCTCAAGAATCCAAGCATTCAAAGCATACTATAAACAACACTCTGCAATTAAATTTCCCTAGTGTTGTAGTAGGATTCACTCTGTATTTGCTTAGATCGATAGCTCTATTATTTAGCATTGTTCTGTATTGCTAGAGCTATCCTAGTTGGAAACCAGAATACCAAACCACTCAAGGTGTGAGATCGGTTGGTTAGAAGGACTGGGACTTGTAAAACGCCCAGGGGTCAGTTCCTAAGAGAGGAAGTTGGCTACTCGTGTCCCTTGGCACGTAAAACCCAAGTACCTATCCTCAGGATTGCGAGGATAGCTTCCTGTTAAATCAGGTCGTGGACGTAGGAGTTGGTTATCTCCGAACCACGTTAAAAAGTCCCATGTGTGCTGATTTACTGTTCTGTTCAGGATCATAACTGTCATCATATTAAACTGAACATACTGCATTGTTTTTTAACCTCACGACTGAATCAATCATCCTGAATCTGAATACTGTTCACTCAGCCTTAACCACCAATTTACTAAGCAACTCAGAGAAAACGTTTTCAGAAACTAAAACGAGTAGAATCTAAGGGCTCACTTTCCGCACGTACTCTGGCTCACTGAGATAGTGGTCCAACTGACTCGCTTCCGAGCAGTCAGTAGGTTTGTTATCTGTACTGAGCTTCTGAGCACATTACTCACACTCAGTTTATCTGACTCGTTACTGAACCGTCCCTGCTGCCCCTGTGGACCTTCAGCATACTGAGTACTTCAGGGAATCATGACTGAGTGCGTTAGAGCATTTTTCTGAGTCTTTCAGAAAAATCTGACATCAGTGTATTCCCCCCCCATACACTGATTTAACTTGTTTCGGGACCAACAGACCGTACATCGCACGGGTGAAAAAACTAGTACTAATCTAATAGTAAAATATTCTAAAAATAGTTCTCCCTCTGTCCCACAGGAATTTGCACACTTTCCTTATTGGGACGTCCCACACAAATTTGCACACTACCAAAAAAGGAAACATTGATTTACGTGCACACTCACAAACCTTTACACATATTTACCCATATGCCACTACTTTATATATAAAACAATTTTCCTTAAAAAATGTGTCGTCCCGTAGGGTGAGGGAGTAACTAAGTGAGTAAATCATATCAAAACTCCTTTCTAATTTTGATAAATATATTAATAATATGTTAATCATGTTAACATTAAATGCACAATTAAAAAAGAATCCAATAAAAAAATGTTAAAAAAAATCAAGTCATACCAAAAGTCCATGCAATATTTAATATTTCGTCTAATTAAAATTAAATGTGTGATTAACCAATCAACTTTTTTGCTAAAAAAATATTAAAAATTTATAAAAAAAATTATATCATATAAGAATTTTTATTCATTTAATTATTTATAAAAATATAACATATTTTTTTAAAGTAATATGTTACCTAATTGCTTTATTATTATTGTTGTTATTATTGTTGTTTTTTATATTATATACACAACAAATAAATTGAAAATTTGTTAATTCTTTTGTATGTAACAAGAAAAAAAATTATTTCTTAATAAAAATATATAAATAATTAATAAATAGTATAATTCATCCAACAATTTTTTTCTATTTTAAAAATAATTGTGTGTTTGAAATTAATAAAAAAAATACAATATATCTAATTAATATTTAAAATAAAGAATATGTGCGAGTAAGAATTAAAAGAATAAAAAATTAGTAGCTCCAGTCTATCATTATTTATAAATGAACTCGATAATAAAATACAGGGTTAATTTTATATAACTACACCACTTTTTGTTTTAATTTAATTAAGAGCTTTATAATTATAATTAAAAAAATACAATCTTTTAAAAATTTCAACCCGATACATATTTTTCATCTCCAACCGGCCACTAATGATGTATTTCGACGGAGTGAATAAAAGTTTGTCATGCTGGCGTACATTCATAAATTTTAGAAATTCAAACCTCCAGTGTTGAGATTTTGAAAATTTTGGTATGATTTGGGCAATTTTTTCTACGATTTTTGGGTAATTTTTTCAAGTATTTTATGAATCTAATATTCAACGCTACAAACATATAAAAATATTTTTCCTTTCTACAGCAAGAAAATGTTTTTAAATAAAAATTATTGTTATTTTATATATATGCTTATGATACAAAAATATTTTTAAATAAAAAGTATTGTTATTTCATATATATGCATATGATATATAACGTGAAAATTAAATAAATAATAAGATAATTAAATGTGTGTACGGTTGTACGCCAATGTGGTAAAATTTCACACGCTCCGATGAGACTCGTCATGTGTTGCTAGCCAGAGATAAAAAAAAATGTACCGAATTGAAATTCCTTAAAAAGTTGAATTTTTTAATAATAATCGTGAAGCATATGATTAAATTAAAAGTTGAGTAAAAGGTGATGCATTTTTATAGAATTAACCTTAAAATATATAAGAAATATTTTTAATTATATTACATTTATATAAAAATGCAATTGTGATAAAATGAAAGTTCCATTAAAATTTATGTACAAACAAAATATTTTATTAAAAAAGTAAGAAGAAAAAAATTACTATATTTACATATAGTACACACGTGATAGTAATTTTAGTACCAACACAAAACCAATCAATTATCTACATTTTAAAGATCAATAATCATAATTACCAACCTATATTTAATAGACTCAGTCAACAATTATTTTTTTACATTTAAATTGAATTTATAATTCATATATATCTTGAAATTCAAAATTCAAATCTTAAATATGGATTTTATTTTTAAGAATGAATTTTTTTCTATTGTATTATTTATATGAGTTGGATTAAGTTTTTTTTTTTTTAAATGTGAGTGTCATTGAATTTTGTTAATAATTTATGTTTATATTAGTAGTGAATAGTTTATTTATATTATTAATGTAATAACTTTGAGATACTTTTTAAAAAGGCTTCATTAGTAAAAGTAGTTATTTGTCTAAAAAAAAAAAAAAAGTTATGTGAGACAATCACCTTCTACTAAAATGACAGTTACTTATGCTAAATTTATACCTCATTTAGTTGATTCATATCATGAGACAATCTCACACAAGACTAAATCATTTTTAGAATATTAACAAAAAAATGGTGTATTTATGTGCAAAATTAGTACTTCTAACTTTTTTTTTTAATATGTATTAGTTGCTATTAATAAAATAGTACATTCATAAATTTAAAAAATTAGTAATACAAACAAATATATATTACCTATTTAAATATAAAAAATAATGCTCATTACTAAACATACCTTATTAATTCCTACAATATCTTTACTAAATCAAAATAAAAAAATACTCACTCCGTCCCTCTTTAAGTATCTTATTTCTTTTGGAAAGTTGTGAAAAAATAATGGAGAATTGTGAAAAAGTAATGAGGAGTTGTGAAAAGGGGTATTTGTTTATTAATATATAAAGTGTTGTTGTTGCTTTTTATGAAATGATAACCTTATTGTAGAACATCCAAAAAATAAAAGTGAGAAACTTATAGTGGGACGGAGGGAGTAACACATTTCCACCTTCTTCTCTACTTCAAAAATATAATAAAAAAATCTTTGACTCTTTCTTAATTTGTAAACAAATAATAAAATTTGAATATCTTTTAGAAAATATTAAAAAATATAATTTTAAAAAAATATGTAAACAAAAATATCATTTTAAAAATAAAAAACTTCATAAATTTTAAAATGTTAAATTATTTAGAGTATAAATTAAATTTTCAAATATATTAAACTTTAAAAATCAGTAAAAAGTAAAAATCTGAAAAAATTACTCCCCATCCCATAAATACTTTCATAGTAGTTCTGGGTACGCAAACCAAGAAAAAATGAGTATGTAAGTGTAAAGTTAAATAATAAAATAAGAAAAAATGTACTTTATTGTTTTGTGAGTGTAAAAATTTCCTTTTTAGGTGTGTGAAAGTAGTTTTGGGACGGAGGGAGTAATAAATAATTATGAAAATAAAATGAATCTTTAAAATAATTAAACTAAGTAGTATTTGAATAAAATTATGTAAAAATAACTAAAATCTGAAAAAAATTAAATAAATCAAGTAAAATAAAAAATAAGTTTAAAAAAAATACTAAAAAATTATATATATAAAAAATTTAAATAAATCTTATAAAAAAAAAAGGCTAAAGCTTAGTAAAATCCGTTTTTTTAATTCAACTAAAATTCTTAAATAATTAAATTAAAAGTTAATTATAGTTTAATTTTTATTTATCTTGAATTAAAATTAAAATTTTATAAAATTAACTTCTTAGTTTTAACTATTTTTAAAGTTTTAGTTGGATTTTTTAAACTATTTTTTAAAGATTTAATTCGAATATTTGATGATTTAGTTAATTTATTTTAATATTTTTTAGATTTTATTCTTTTAAATTTTTTTTTTATTTTAATCTGATTGTTTAAATATTTATTTTTAAAAAATAATCATAATTTAATTTATTTATTTTATTTTTTTAATTATTATTTTATGCATAATGTTTATTTATTTCAGAAATTGAACGATTCAAACTTGAAGAACTAAGGGGGGTGTATTCGTTTAAGATTTCGTGGGATTTTAAAGGACTTTTTTCTTATAAAAAAGTCTGTTGGTATTCAATCAGGATTTTAAAGGATTTAAAAATAATTCATTGGTATTCAATCAGGATTTTAAAAGACTTAAAAACAATCCACTGATATTCAAAAATATAAGGATTTTAAAGGATTGTTGGGTTTGATGGATTTTGATGGATTCTTTAGTGTATTTTATAAATACCAACAATCCCATCAAAACCTCTAGGATTTCGGTGGACTTTTTTAATTAATGACTTTATTTATCCCCAAATTGATTTATATATAATTATATATTTTTAAGACCTAAAATAGTTTTAACCTTCTAATTTCATCTCTACATTTATAACATCAACGATAAAATAATTACAGTGACGAAGAGTAATATAATATTATATATACATATATACTAGAATAAATAAAAATAATTAATAATTAATCATTAAATAGTATTAAAAAACGATATTGTTCATCCTAACTTATATACAAGATAAATCTTTATTTTTATATAGTATTATTATAATACTAATATTATATATTACACATGTCATTAGGTAATATTTTTATATTGATAATATTTTTTTACGGTATTTGAGTTTTGTTATATTTTACTTTGGTTGCTTTGATTATTCAATTTCGATACTTTTTTATATTGATAATATTAGCATGTGCAGCTCTACATAACTTTATTCGCAAAGAATGTCATTCTGATGAATTTCCAATTGAATCGGTGGACGAACCTTCATCTTCAACATTACCAGTTAATGAAGACCGTGATTTTGAGCCTATCATTCAAACTCAAGAGCAAGAACGACATGACGCTAATGTTTGGAGGACTAGTATAGCTATGAATATGTGGAGTAATGCTATTTAAAAGGACATGATATTATGATTTTTTTTGTCTTTAACTTTTTCTTTTTTTTAAAAAATTTGAAGGTATGAAAAATTTTGAATTTTTATTGTATGTCACAAATCCATGAAATTCTGCAAAGTCTACAAAGTCATATAGAATCCATTAAAATTCTTATTTTAAAAGTCTTACAAAATCCTGCAAAATCTTAAAAGTCACCAAAATCCTACAAAATCTTTAAAATCTGCAGGATTTTTTTCAGCTAAAAAAGTCTTTTAAAATCCTAATCCAATACCCCCCCCTAAGTCTAATATTAAATAACTTAAAAAACTAAAATTCATGTTTATTTTTGCCTCTAAAATAAATTGGTACATTTAGAGATTTTTAGGGTACGAATAGTAGAACTCTTTAAAAAATTGCTATGAAATCAAGATAAAATAAACTTTAGATATTTCTACTATATAAGAGATCCTTTGAAATTATTAACATATAGTAAATTTTAATATATAGAAACTTTTATATATATATATATATATATATATATATATCAAAATTTTATTTTTTAAAATTTATTATAATATAAGAGGTCAGTTAGAAATTATTAGCAAATGATAAATCTTCTAAGAATATATTGTTGTATCACGAATTATCCCCTAATTTACCTAGGAAAAGTATAATGTGAGTAATATTCACCATTATATGATCAGTATACAACACTTATCGGGTCAAATATCAGGTCAGTATATATGATACTTCTGGATGTGATGCTCCTGAATATAGATATGATACTTCTAACCATATGTGTAATATTCCTGGTCATATATATGATACACCTATTTTTGTAATGGATATGTATAAGAATTATACTGTAAAATATATATTAAGTAATTTGGATAGTGTAATTCAGTTTTTATGGTTCTAATTATTGTTTCTAATATTATCTATGTATGATATCTTTGACCACATATATGATACACATGTTCATATGTGTACATAATCTATACACACTTAGGGATGACAAAATGAGCCCGGCCCGATGGGCCGACCCAGTTGGCCCTTTTTCAGGCCAAGCTGGACCTAAAAAATATCAGTCTGAAATGAATCGGGCCTATTTGGCCCGGCCTCAATAGGCCCGCCGAGTCTACCGGGCCGGGCTTGCTCCGAAAAAAAAAGAGTGGCCCGACTTTTTTTTTTATTCTGCAATTGTAGGCAGCAAACCCGCCCAGGCCCAATGGCCCATCAATCAAAAATTCACAATGCATTGTACACATCTATATTTTAAAAGCGGAAGCGGAAGTTGACCCGGCCATCTTAATATTTTTTGTCGGACCGGGTTCAATCGGGTCTAACCATTTTTAAAGCGGTTGAACCGGTGTGACATCATAAATATATAATATATAATTATATATTTTATATATTTTTTTCTAATAAAATTATATATCTTATGAATAAATTTTATTAAAAAATAAATTAAAGTTAGATATTATACCGGAGAAGGGTGGAGATTTAGAGTTATATTTCCAGGAAGTGAAACTATATCTATTATCTAGGGTTATGAATTAAAATTAGACATTATATTATTAAATTATATTTAATATGTATTATATATATAATTTATTTAGTTAATTTTGTGTAAAAAATACCATTTAATTAAAAATTTTGTCAAAGCGCCGTTTCGGCCGGTCCAACGGGCGACCGGTCCAACCCGATTTTTACCGCTTTTGAGCGCTTTTCAGGTGCTTTTAAAAATGTCCGGTCCAACGTACTAAAGTAGCCCGGAGAGGTGTACGAGTAGCGGTCGGACCGGTCCGATCCGCTTTTTAAAACACAGGTACACATACGGACATCCCCTAATTCCTAAACATAAATCCCTTCAAGCAAATTTCCACACCCAAGCCACGAGGCCAAGGCACGTCTGCCGCCTGCTGCCGCGCCGGCCATCAGCCTCCTCCGTCATCTCCTTCCATCACATCCTCCGTCATCTCCTTCCGTCGTCCCCTTCCGTCACCACCGCTTCTCCTCCCTTCACTACCGTCTTCTCCCGTCGACGCCTCTCCCCTTTTTCATCCCTCGAATTGATTTTTTCTCCCCTTTTCATCTCTCAATTTGATTGTTTGAGTTTTTCATATTTGATTTAATTTTGTGTCGATGGTAATTGTTTTAGATTGATTTGAGTTTTTGAATTTGGACGGATAGTTGATTTGGGTTTTTTCAATTTTAGATTGTTCTTGTTGTTTTGATTGAATTTGAATTTGTATTGCAGTAGTCAATTTCCCAAGTTTTTTGTTGTCATTTCTATGGTTTTTGTTGCAGTAGTTCATAAGATAGATAAGAGGTTGAAGAAGGTAGAAGGACAAAATAGGAATTTTCAGACATTTACACTATATTCTTAAGAATTGTATTCTCTACCAAACAACTTAGATACAATTATTATTCATTTCTATCAAACATCAGTAAATACTATTACACCCATAATTCTTTTCTCCAGCCCATCTTGGTCCCTTTTCTTGTTAAACCTACCAAACGAAGCCTATATATAAATAATATTTTATAAATTTAATTATTAAAGTAATTAACCATTTTGGCTCGGTGGCCCGCATAGGGCCAGGCTGGGCCTTTAAAGCAAAGGCCCGGTTAGTACTGGACCCGGCCTGAAAAATACCAACAGCCCGGTGGACCAGTACCTGCCCGGCCTAGCCCATTTGCCACCCCTATACACACTACAAGCCGATTGTGTGCAGTAATTATTGATTTAATATTTTCCATCCATGATATTTCTAACCACATTGTTGGTCCCTTAAGTAGTCAAGATCTAGAGGGGGAGGGTGAATAGACCTTGAAAATCAAAACAAGTTTTCAAACTTTTCAAAAAAGAATTCTAGAACCTTACAGTAACTCTTTTAAGTTTAAAAACAAGGAGTCTACAAGAGGTTTTATGGACACAAAGGTTACATCTATGGACTTAAGAAGTCTGCAGCTGCAGAGTTATAAAACTTGCAAATAATCAACTTGTAGAAAAAGTATCAGAGTGGTTCTCACACTTAAAAGTGTATTGAGAGACCTCTAAAGTGCAGCTGAAATAAGTGTAAGTGTAAATGAAAAAACAATATGAACAAACTTAACAGCTGAGTGACTTAAAGAAGTCTACAGCTGTAGAGTCTAGTTCCTTTGTGAAAAACATAAAGTTTTTATGCACAAATTTAAATGAATGATGAATGTAACAATAAAGATAAATATGCAATACATAAATTAAATAAACAATATAAATGAATAAAACAGAGAAATAACAGGATTTATAGTGGTTCAGAATCTATGAATAAGACCTCCTACATCCACTGTTACACCACTCAGGTGCCAAATTCACGAAGAACCTATCACAAAGATCAATACAAGTATTTCCCCCTCAGAACTAGATTCACTCAGATTTCTAGTCTAAGTAAGAAAACACTAATCTATTCACTCAGAATAAAATAACTTACAAAGAGTTAAAAACCTCACAAAGTAGAAAATAAAAAGTGTGTGAGGGAACGACAACAAATGTGATTCTTTCTAAGAAAATCCTAATCAACTATTCTATGAATCACAAGGAATAACAAAGAAAATATGCTCTCTCTCTCATATTTGTTGGTTATAGACTTGCTTAGGTTGAATGCTTGAATGCTCAGGTTGTTGTTGTTGCTGCCTCTGAAAACTTCCTCTATTTATAGATGAAGAGGTGTGTCTTATCCGTTGAGGGATTCAAATTTGAATTCAGGATAAGGCTCATCTTACTCTCTATAGCCTTGCATGTGTGAAGTGATCCTCATCCTTCACACAGAATAGTACATGATGTACTATTTATCTTCATTCACAGAACTCTGGTTGACTTGATTTAATCTTCATTAAACTTCTAGATTCTTGAATATAAACTCCTCTTAAGTACTCTATAGTGAGTGCATAAGTGCTTCACTAAATTGAGCTTAAGGGTCTTGATAATCTTCATTATATCTTGAACCTGTACTTCAGTCTTCAACGGTTATATCAGCTGTAGGGTCTTGAACTATACAACTGTAGAATCCTAAAAATAAGAAACTAGCTGTAGGAATAATATTACAGCTGTAAGGTCATGTTTGGCTGTAGACTGATCAAATATACAGCTGCAAACTTTCACAACTATAACTTATTTAGCTAATTTACTTGTAACAAAGTATTAGATTCAATTCAATAAGAATACATGTTTTGCACCATCAAAATCTAAACAAGGTACTTAAAAATTTCCCCTATTTTGATGTTGGCAAAACACATAGAATGCAACACAAAAAGATAAATATGCAGTAGCAATAAGATATTGCTAAAACAAGAACAAATGCAAAGCAAAACAAAACAACAAAAAGAAACAGGACAAAGCTGCATAATTTAAATAGAGTTAAGATACAACTTACAAATTATAGTTAGACTAAAAACTAAACAGTTTTAGTGTCTAAACTATACAGCAGTCTTCAAAGTCTTCATATTCTCTTGTGCTTGGGATCAGCATCTTCTTCTTCATCATCTGAATCATCTTGTGGCTTGAACATCCCTTGCTCTGTCAGCTTCATGTTCTTCTCATCTTCTTCAATGTATGTCATAAGCATCATCATCTCATACTTCTCAAAATCTTCCTCTTCCTTCTTTGATCTGAATATTTTCTTTGATGGAGGAGTCTTCTTCTTCTTGGCATCATTTCCTCCAATCAAATAAGCATTATCTCCTTTATAGAGTGTTCCATAGCTTTTAAATCCTTAAACTTCTGGTATCTGTCCTTCTTGATTACAGTATGCCTATTGCAAATACCCAAAAATTCTTCCCATAACAATTCGAATTCTGACTTCATCTCTTTCTTTTCTTCTTCTTCTTCTTCTTCTTCTTCTTCTTCTTCTTCTTCTTCTTCTTCTTCTTCTTCTTCTTCTTCTTCTTCTTCTTCTTGTCAAATAGGTTGAACATCTAGAACTGTAGAAAGCTTCAACTCTTGCTTCTCTCTCTCTCTTACTTCTCTTTCTTTCTTTCTTGGGCTTCCTTCACAGTCTTTTCCCAATAACTAGCTGATCCAGCAATAGATTGTGAATGGTGTGTCTTCATAGCTGGTAACTTTACAGATGCAGACTTAGGGAGCTGTATGATTTTTCCTTGAGAGTTCTTCTTTTTCTCACTCTCAGTCTGCTTCTGCTTTTCACTTCCAAGCCTTTCACTTCCAGATTGTTCAACTAATCTTGAGGATAGATTTGTTCAGTTTTCTTATCACCTTCCTCGATCTCTTTTTCAATCTGACTACTTTCCCCCTTTTTGCCAACATCAATATGTGACAAAATGTTGGATAGCTTTCTCAAAATATCTGATTTCATTTCCTTGTTGTCAGAAATCAAGACCTTCACCTCATTCTTCATCTCCTGAACTTCTAACTTCAGCTTAAATGAATCATCCTTCATGGTTGTAATTGAAGATTTAAGATCTGACACTTCTCTGGTTTTCTGAAGTGGCTCCGTTCTTATTTCTTCATTCTGCTTCATTAACCCATCAATGACCAATATGAAGTTTTCTTGCATTGCTTTCCTCTCCAGTATGCCTTTCTCTTCAACCTTCTTTACAACATCCTCTACACCCTTCTTTACCCTTTGGGATATAACAGTGTCTGGAACAAGTTTAACTTGTTTAAGAATTTCAGCCTCGATCCCTTTCAGTGTGTCCTCAAATCCTTGAAGTTTTGACACAAATTCCTTAGGAGTCATCTTAGGAAGTGAATCACTGTCTTCTTCTTCTGATTCAGCCTCCTAGATTATCAATTCTTTCCCTTTTCCAACTTTTTGTGCCTTTGAGGGTGCCAACTCTACAGCTGTAGAGTCTTCTATTGTTGTCTTTCTTTTGCTTGGGGTTATGTGCATCTTTGTCTTGTCAGTGGAGAAATCAGCCATGTAATCTTCAACATTCTCGCTTTCTGGGGCTGAGTAGCTTTGCAAAGGAGGGGTCCCTTGACAATAGATTTCATCAAGTGTGTACATTGTTGGAGGAGGCTGAGTGAACAAAGTGTGTAGAGCTTGGTTAGATATTTCCTTATCTCCTTCATCAATTTCCCTTGCTGTGTTTTCAATCACTTGTTCAGTGTTTACAGCTTCTCCAACAGTCATAATTCTAACATCTCCAGTTTGAACTTGAGCTTGAGCACCACCCATTGGTGCATCATCATCTCCATGATCATCATCATTGTCTGACTTGTCATTTGGTTCTTTACTGGGAGAACCATCCTTTTCAGCTTCTGTATCTTTTTCAGTTTCTTCTACTTCTGGTACAGTTGGAACTTCTTTCTCACTTGGAATTTATTCTGCAGCACTTGCGCTGCACCTTCAGCCAAGGTTGATAAACCTTCAGCTTCAACATCCTGAGTACTTCCTTCACCAATTCTTACAGGAAGTTCTTCTTCACTCTCAGAACTTACTACCTGAAATTCAGCTTCTGGAAATTCAGCCTCTGGATCAACTTCTTATCCCATTGCTATTCTCAAGGCTTCAGCTGCAGACTTTGTAATCTTTTGTTTTTCAGTCTAAGCTTCAACTTCTTTACTTTTTCCCTTATTTTTCCTCAGTTCCTCAGCAAGAAACTCATCTAGGAAATTTGGCCTCAAAAGATTATCAACATCTGAACAATTTGTCCAGTCAACTACCCACTGGAACAAATCTCCCTCCTCTACTTTCAACTTTTCTAACTCTTCTCTAACCAGCTTCCATTCCTCAAACTTTTGTCTTTCCTCTTCAAAACCTTCAATTCTTTCTACTGGAACAACTGGTTGTTGTTCAGTCTGAATAGGGATATCTTCTTCAATTTCCTCTGACTGTTCACTTGTCAAGTCTACAGCTGTAGACTTGTCAGATTCTTCTTGTTCTTCAATTTTCTTAGAGTGAAACCTTTTTGCTCTCTTTTCCCTATCCACTTCATCCTCTGATTCATTATTTTCATCTCTTAAAAGCAACTTCCTTCTAAAATTCTTCTTTTTTCCTTTCACAATGTTTCAAGGGGCTTGCAACTGTAGGTTTCTTCTTTTCATCTTTATTTTTCTTCCTTTTCTTAAATTCTGGAGCCATAGGAGCATCCACAGCTCATCTCTTGAAATTAGCCTTTCTAATGATTCTATGTACAAGGATAGGTTGACCAGTATGCCCATTGTTCAGTGAGAATCCTACCTCTTTCAGAATATAGTTTAGAAACAATCCAAAACCTTTGTTTCTACTAGTCTTTTTTTTTTTTTGAAATGTTGTTTCTACTAGTCTTAACAACATCATTACATATATTCCTCAATAATAATTCTCCAATATCAATTTGAACTTCCTTATTTATAGCTATCATAAGATCCCACATAAGTCTAGTTCCAATATCATGAGCACCAGTTCTACAAAGTAAACATTTATCAATAACTTCATATAAATAAACGTACTCGACTGCAAGGTCATTTTTCTTGAACGTCCTCTTCCAATTCTCTGGAAATGGCTTCTTTGCAGTGAACTTCTTCCAATATTTCTTATCTTCATCAACCAAACTGAGATTGTCAAAAGAATCTCCTCCAGTTCTCAAATGTAAAGCCTTACAGATGTCTTCAGCATTAATACGAACAATTCTTCCTTGTAGCTTAACTGTCAATCTCTTTCTTTCCACGTCTGCATATGCAGTCTTGTAGAAATCAAGAATGATCTTGTCATCATAGGCGTTGGGGATGTGAGTGAGGCAGTAGTGAATCCCTTGAGTGATAATATGCCTAACCACGCTCTCCATAGCTTCAGTGGGGTGTTTTTTTTGTAGTTCGTCAAAATCAAACAGGGCACCAAATATTACTTTCATTGCCATAGCTTTGGGGTTTGAGAAGTGAGGAATAGGGAGTGTTTAGGGGGTTTGAAAATGTAAAGTAAGGTTAAAAGGAATCAAGAGTCCTTTATATACCTTTTCTTACACGTGCTCAAGACAGTGGAGGGTAAAATTGTCTTTTAAAATGTATGAGTGCTCAAGACATATGGATATTAAAATCAATTTAAAATGTCACACATATTCAAACATTCTATTAATTAAAAGGTTGAATAATCCAAAATGTCTGTAACTAAAGTACTGACATTTCTGAATTTATAGTGCTTCATTTAATTTCTCAGAATTGTACAAAGTACTGCAAATTCCCTAAATTTGCAGCTGATTTGCTTAGAATATGAAAGTCTACATTTATAAGAAGTCTGCAATTTCAACGCCAAGTCTACAGCTGTAGAGTTAACAACTCTGCAGTTGAGTGACTTTGCAGCTGCATATTTCCTTTTTAGTAGATTTTTAATTTTCTAAGTTTATCTTTACAATATAGTGATTTTCACAGAGTCCTTTTACAATTCTAGCATTCCCAAATTGCCTCTCAAGATTGAAAATCTTGATTCACACAAAGGTTTTGTGAAAATATCAGCAAGATTTAAATCAGTATGAATCTTTGTCAATTTTACATCCTTTCTTTCTACATGATCTCTTATGAAATGATGCCTTACATCTATGTGTTTTGATCTAGAGTGTAACACTGGATTCTGTGTTATAGCAATAGCACGTGTATTATCACAGAATATAGTGGTTTCTCTTGCATCAATCCCATAGTCTTGTAGTTGATATTACATCCATAAGATTTGTGCACAAAAACTTCCAGCAGCAATGTACTCTACTTCAGCTGTAGAGAGAGCAATAGAATTTTGCTTCTTACTGTGTCATGCCACCAATCTTTCACCTAGGAATTAACATATCCCACTAGTACTATTTCTATCAATCTTGCAGCCTGTAAAATCTGAGTCAGTGTAGCCAATGAGTTCAATTCCTTCTTCTTTAGGATACTATAATCCTAGATTTTATGTGGATTTGACATATTTGATGATCTTTTTTACAGCATTTAAGTGTGACTCCTTAGGATTGACTTGGAATCTAGCACATACACCTACTGCAAACATAATGTCAGGTCTGCTTGCTGTAAGGTATAGCAATGATCCATTTAGCCTCCTATATTTGGTTATATCAACACTCTTGTCATTCTCATTGATGTGGGATAAGTATCTATCCCACTGTCCATAGCTAAAAGAGAAAGAAAGTAGTCTTCAATCTTATGTTCGACTCTGAGCAGAGCTAGAGTTTGATCATTAGCACAAAAGTTAAGTAAAGTGACTAAGGATATAGAATTTGCGGATTTGAAGAAGAACATGCTACGCCAGAGGTACCGGTTCTTGATGGATGTGGTGACCAAACTCATCTTATCGGAGCAATAAAACTTGGATGCTCTCACAAGGAGGTGACTTTGCACTGCCAGGGCCATTCTCGATGGGGTCTAGACTGATTGGGTAGGTCTCATCTGGCACAGATTAGAGTAGGAGGCCAAGAGATTCACCAGGGAACCTTTGCCCAAAGGAAGGATGCTGTATGGATTGAAATCGAGGTGCTCCATGGTCACCAAGATAACCATCTTGTTGTATCATCTGATGCCCCAGAACAGTTTTGATGAGTAATGGCACGAAGACTACCCTAGATGCAAGTTTTTGCTGGGTACAGATGATAAGATTCTAGGAGACCCTGATTCTAATGTTGAGGGCGCTCCTAAGGCTGCTCCAGTCGCAGCTGCTCCTGCTAGGAAAAAAAGGACGACTCAGGGTTCTGCTGAGCAGGGTGGAAAGAAGAAGAAGAAGAAGAAGTGCAAGGGGATACTAGCACTGCTCAAAGGAAGCTTTCTTTTGATGATGAAGATGATTATGAGGACACAGTTCCTCTGAGCCGGAGAAAGAAGACCGATGCTACCAGAGCCACTACCTTGGCTGATGAGCCGACTGACGAGGAGAAGGTAGTGGTTTTCCTGACCTGGAGGATTATCCTGGTCCTCATGCTGCTGAGGAAAAGGAGGAACCAACAGCGGCAGCAACAGAAGAAACTCATCCTCAGAGAAGAACTGAGGTGGTTCATCTACCTTCCTCAGATGAGGCGTCTCCAGCTGGGTCTCCTTATGATGCCCAACCAATCAGGTCAGCTCAACCTACACCATCTTCCCATCCTACACAAGCACATACCCATTCACCTACCCCATCTTCCAGACTACCTACTCCCATACACGACACCCCCACATCATCTCATCCACCTACATCTCACCCTGATCCACCAACTTCTTCACCCACTCACTCAAATATCCCAGTGACCCTTCTCCTTCCACTTACCCAGCTGGCAATGACCCAGAGGACTTAGCCGCCTCTGGCGAGCCATCAGCTGCCCTTCAACACCTCAATCCTGACCCGGTCTCCCATGCACCTCCCTCAACCCCAGCTCCTCATGACCCTTCAGCCCCCTCTTTTACAAATTTTTGCCATAAGGGCAATATAGAAAGGGGTATGATAGTTGTTGCCTTAGCCCACATCTCCTACCATATCCCTGACCTTCTAAACCATGAAGCCCACCTTGATCTGCTGGTTGAAGGCCTAGCTTGGGGACGAGCTAGAGAGGGCCCAGTCTCTATCTTCTTGAATCTTCTTAAAGATATGTGCGAGGGCACCTTCATGGAGTGAGAAGATGCTCTAAAGGGTGCCTTGGATATTAAGAGCCCCTCTGAGTTGACCACTATAGAAGGGTTGTTGAGAGTTGCATGGGTTGTGCTCCTCAAGGATGGGATAGCACTGGATTGCCCAGAAATAGTGGAGGTAGAGTTTGTGGCTCCTTCTGCCAATTTTGAGCTCGGAGAAGAGACGAGGGTGACCCCTGATCTACTGATTCGCATGCATCAGTTCTTTGATGATCAGATTAGGGCTGTCAAGGCCACTTTGAATGATGCCAAGACTCTGGCCTCCTCTCTGATAGAGAAAAGTGTGCAACAGTCCATCAGGGACCAGAGGACCCAACTTATTGGCAGGCTGGAGGAGACTTTATGTGCAACCAAGTCTGAGTTTTTCTTCACTCAGGCTGAATTTGAGAAGATTGGCAAGAACTATTTGGATGAAGCCAAGGTTGTGCTCGTAGCTGAGCTCTCGAATGTTGATAAGATCAAGGCCTCTTTACACAAGGAGATTAAGGAGGGGCCAGAAGGGTCAGGAGGACCTTCGTGCTGATCTTGCCAAGATCCCTTCTTCGCTTCCCTCTTCATCTGATTTTACTGATATCAAAAAGGGGGAAGAGAAGAACTTAGCTGAGATTGCATCCCTCAAAGCTGAAGTGGCTGCCCTGAAGGAGTTGATGTTAAATAACCATGGTATTCTGGCAGCCAGGTGCAAAATATTGAAGATTACATCAAGGATCGGGACATTACAAGGCAGCATGCCCAGGAGATGAAGGATCTCAGACTGGCAGAGGTCGTGCAAAGAGAAGAAGGGGCAGAGGAGGCCAGAGAAAAATAGAAGAGGATTCTAGATGTTGAGCTGGATCAGAGGATTGCGAGGGAACTGCAGATGGCAGAGAAAGAGACTCCTGAGGAGAGGAACAAGTGCCATGAAAGGGAAATGAATTATCAGTTGAATAGGCATTACTTCAGGAGATTGAAGAAAGAAGGGAAGCCAGTGCCCCAGAGTAAGAGACAGAAGGGTGCAGCTTTTGTTCTCGGCCCCAATGAACCTCTGGTAGCTGGTCCCATTGAGGAATTTGTCAAAGACATGTCAGATGTACAGATAGCCTTGTGGAGACAGATAAAAATTCAAGCACTTATCCATTTCTATGTTCTGAGGGAAGATACCAGAGGAGAGAGGGAGAAGAATGAAGATTTGAGAAACTAGTTGAAGAAGAACTTTCCTGAGTTCCCTAAGTTCATCTCCGGTGTGATGATCAAAATCCATGTTCAGCCGGAGCTGCCTGAACTGGAGTACTTTACTATGCCAGTAGATTCCAGAGGAAAGCCAATTTGGAGGGAGATCCAGAAGATTTGGTCCAATATGGTGACACCCTTCTTTCGCACTCTGCCAGACGGTTCTGCTCCTGTCTTGAATAAGATTGAAAAGAGGTTCCTAGATTGGATGCAGGTTCCAGATGGAGAAAGGATTCCGTTGGTGTAATAGTCCAACAGAGTCAGCTGCGGGTTAGGAACCTTTTGTACTTGTACTTCTCGTTATTTTTAATGAAATGTTTATATTTCCTAACAACTTCTTGTTGTCAGCTGCCTTTAAGTTCTGTCTAGGGGATCTTAAATAAAGATCTTCTTTCCTGTCCTTTTTAATTGATCTTTATTGCATATCTTTTGAGATCAACTAAGTTGGTTTTGATATCATCAAAAATGGGGAATTCTTATGATATTACTGTTTAGAGTTTTGATGATATAATAAACCACGCAGCATGTCATAGGACCAGCTGAACCTGTTAGTCAGTTGATGAATAGTCTAGGACCAGATAGGTATATTGTAAGGGGGAACAGACCCTGCTGCCTTGAAGATCCCAGAGTATCCATAGAAAAGAAGACCAGCTAACGCTTTGTAGACTTAAAAGATTCCAGAAGACAGAAGACTTGAGCAGCTGACACTGGACTTAGTCTGGAGAAGAATCTCAAATGAGTTAAGTACCAGCTGAAGCCAAAGACCAGCTGATAAGCAAGTTGCAGACAAGACTAGGACCAAGATCAGATGAGGACTGAGACACCAGACGAGATCCAAGATACCACCAAAGACATAATCCGACCAGATGATGTCTACCAATGACTTGAGAAAGCAGATGAAGTCTACTGATATCAGTTGAGGTCCACATACTAGATGAGTCTGGTATACCAGCTGAGGCGGCAGATCAGCTGGAGTAGTCTTATGTTCGACCCAGATATCACGGAGTGAATCAAAGGTTAATTGCAAGGGCTAGAAGACTTCCAGAATAGAAGGTCAATCAATCAAGGGGACAAACTTGATTGATTGGTATATTATGAAGATCTCTCCGGAAATCATGAAGGGATCAATCAATCTCATTGATTGATTGTATCCTAAAATATAGGGATTTGATCACTAGTCAACTATAACGGCTAGTTGATTAACCCCTATATAAAGGAGTATTAGTGAAGAATTAGATATAGATTATCACGCGATTAATTAAGCAAAAACTCTGTCGAAATTCTCACATGTACTCACAAAACACATTCATTCACACTTATCAGTTGTAAGCTTTGTAGAAGCTTTGTAAGTCAGTTGCTATTCTAGCATTGACAATTGTAAGAGAGTTTTACTCTCAAGATAGTGAGTGAGAGAGAAAGCTAGTGGAGAGACCCACAAGTTCGATTGGATTGTGGAGAGTGGAGTAGGACATTCAGGTCCACTATAAATCTGGTGTTCTTTCTCTTATTTCCAAATTCTATTTGTTTGCACACATTAACCAAAAAGAGTTTTCAAATCAAAATTGTTTCCGCACAAAAGTCACATTTAGTGCACTGTTTTATTAAAATCAGACGATCTTTGGTAGTTTGTTGATTTTTTTAGAAAGGCCTAAAACTAAAAAGTTTTGAAACTCCTCAAGTCTATTCAACCCCCCCTTCTAGACTTGGATTAAGAGTTTCTACCTTAAAACTGCCTTTGGGACCAACATTCCTCCCCCCTGCTAGGGGAGTTACTACATTCGGAATCAGAGTCTCCTGCTGACCGTTAGCCACTGTTGTCTGATTTACCAAAGCCTAATTCACTGCCAATTGAATTAAAGCCATGAGGCTATCCGCTGTTAAGGAGATCACAGTGGAGCTACCCGGATGCTCATTTGTAACTAAAGCGGGATCGCTCTAGGCTGTAACTACTTAAGCGTTAACACTTGCAGTGGTTTAACAGCCGCATCAAACTCCGTGCCCAAGTTCCGGGGATTGGGATCGGTTATTTCTGTAATACTTCATCTTATCAATTACGGGAAATAAATATTCATAAAGTAATAATTCAATCATCCTTGGCTCCTCAACACTGACTATTGCATAATTCTTTCTGTCCTAAGTTATATATACAGGTATGAACAAATAATATTGATGTTTGGGTGGTTTTGAGAAATACATCTTTGTCAACATAATAATATTTGCGCAGTATAACGGTAAAACACCTTTCTAGGGATACATTCTTATCAATACAGTCATAATCGTGCGCTATAACGGTAAAACACTTTTCTAGGGGCCCTCAACTTCCTTTTTACTAGTGACCCTTTTATAGGGACATACTTCCCTTAAAATTCACTTTCACCCAAACAACTCAAAATAACAAACAAGGTTATCACCCTCACACTTTCAGATATCGACTCAGGCATGTAAGCATTAAAGCGATCTAGCCATGAAAATAGTATTTACAAGGGAACATTCTAATGGAGATAGATTTTGCTACAGAAAACTCACACCTTAGTTCATAAACATCTTTCCACAGACGGCGCCAGTTGATAGGGTCAAAAAACACTCATCACAACAATTGAATCTCAATGTTGAATATAAGAATAATTGAGTTCCTGAAATCTCCTCTGGTATGGCTTCGTGGTGGATGTAGTCCTTGATCTGCTCTCTCGCCTCCATTTTCCTCCATCTTCAATGACCTTCTCTCAATGCCTGCAATAAAGTCGAGCCAGAAATGACTCCGGTGTCGACCCTCCGATGATCAAGTCAGCCTCCAGTCGATATTCAAATGGTAATGCATAATAAACTAACAGAACCTCTCAATTTTATGTCGTCTCCTTCAAGAATGGAAGTAAGAAACTATTTATACCCTCCCATTTGCTAGGAGGGTAGAACCACCTTTGTCTTCTGCCCTCGGGACCACAAGAAGCGGCCTCAATATCTTAGTAGAGTGCCAGAATAGTACCCTTGGTGGGACAGATGACATTCTATCATTGGGTGAAAGTACTATTTGATTCTTTCCCTACAAATTCAGGTTCTAATGATAACGACATCATTCGCTCTGATCTCTGATTCCCAAGCTTTGGATTGGAATTCTTTCCGAGATATTAGATATGAGGAAGAATAGGCATCTTCTGAAATGTTCAATTACAGAAGCTAGATATCAGAGGTGAAATTTGAGATATCTCCCCTTCCATCATTGGATTACTACGATTGACAAGATTAGAATTTCATCAGACCTCAGCAGGGCGGAGAGATCAGAGAGAACGAGGTTCGGGCTCAGAAGTCAGAGTTGTCCATATGTTTCTAACTGAAATGACTCTCTCGATGAGCCGTAGCTTATAGGTTATATAGCTCACTAGTCAGTTCACACATCACAGATCACATTATCCTTTTCGTTATTTTCCAAGGTGGTAACCTCTCTATTGTGACTTCTGAGATATGGGTTATCTAGCCCACATCAAGTAGGGTACACTTTTTTTAACCAATCTTTTCACAGCTTCGCCCCGGACTTTGACAGTAGCATTTTGAGATTTGTTTCTCTTGCATTGAATCACATTTGGACTATGGGTGATAGGGGGTCGAGTAGTGCTTTGTATGTTCCAGGAAGTACAGAGTTCCTGGAACTTTTGTCTGTTAAACTGCTTCTCATTATCAATCACGATAGACTGGGGGAGCCCAAACCTACAGACCAGATTCTTCCATATAAAACCTATCATCATTTCTTATGTCGCAGTCACTAGTGCCTCAGCCCACTTAGTGTAGTAGCCACGGCTACTACCGAGAACTTGACACCACATTTTCCTGGTGGGAATGGGCCGATCAAGTCGATACCTCATTTTGTTAAAGGCCATGGGCTGTAGACTGATTTGAGCTGGTTTGCTGGAGTATGGATGCTAGGTGCAAACAACTAGCCCTTGTGGCATTTTCTAGCAAAACTGGTAGCATCCTTCTGCAGACTAGGCCAATAGTATCCCTGCTTGATTGTCTTGTATGCTAGAGCTCGCCCCCAGCGTGATTCCCACAGAATCCCTGGTGGATTTCTTCTAACACTTTCTGGCCCTCTTTTGTAGATAAGCATTTGAGTAGGGGTAGTGAAAACCCTCGTTTGTACAACTGTCCCTCTATGAGTGTGTAACTCTCTGCTTATTTACCTATCGACTAACAACACACACGTCTTCTGGCAACGTCCTATTTTCTTAGTATTTATTGATGGGGACTCGCCAATCATTCATGTCATCCTGCTCCCCACTCGACGTTTGATTTATTTTGTAATCAAACATTGAGGGATTTTACAGCTTCGCGATCGTTACTTTTGATAGCTCTGTTGTGGGCTTGGAGTAGGTTTTTGACCATGGTCCATGGATGCAAAAATCAGGCTAGGCGGCCACCTAGGCGCAAGGCAGCTTCGCCCTGACCCGATTTTTGCAAAAACGGGCAGAACAGGCAGAAAATCACCTAGGCGGGAGAGGTGGGCTAGGCGGTTGTGATTGCTTCTACGGTGAAAAGAACTTTGGGTGAAAAGAAAGGGGGACTGACTTACAAAAGGAAAAGCTTTTAAGGTGGGTGACATTTACCGTACTGCCATAATATTATATGGGCTGTTGGTGTGTGCAAAAAAAAAATGTTTTGACCTTCAGGTCGGTTTACTTGGTTTACTGGATTTACTCGGTTTACATAAGTTCTTACGGTTATTACCCAATTATTATGTGAACTCCCACGGGCGAAGCATCTCAAATGATGTGTAATGGTCTGGCCTATGTGGCTAGGTGCCATGGTGGAAGAGAGCATTTGTGTGCTAAAGTGTCTAAAATGACATGTAGTGGTCTGGCCTGTGTGGCTAGGTGCCGTGGTGGAATAGAGCCTTCGTGTGCTAAAACATCTCAAATGATGTGTAATGGTCTGTCCTATGTGGCTAGGCGCCATGGTGGAAGAGAGCCTTTGTGTGCTAAAGTGTCTAAAATTACATGTAGTGGTCTGGCCTGTGTGGCTAGGCGCCGCGGTGGAATAGAGCCTTCGTGTGCTGAAACATCCCAAATGATGTGTAATGGTCTGGCCTGTGTGGCTAGGCGCCACGGTGGAAGAGAGCCTTCATGTGCTATGTATGAATGACGAGCCTTTGTGGCTATATATATATATATATATATGGAAAAGAAAAGAGAAAGAAGCTTTCTTAAAAATGATGTATTTTGGAACGGCGAGCCTCTGTGGCTATGAAAATATTTTGTTTATTTGCGTACTGCCAACCTGTACAATAGCGTACACACTGAGAATTCAAATCTCACTTCCCCATATTTTAAATCTTTTCAGGCACTGATGAAGGGGAGCTCGCGCCAGTTGGAGAGTGATACAATTCACGTGTCTTGTGTTTGTTTTAATCGTGATATGCACTTCATTATGGATTTAACTATTATGATGGATACCATTAATATGTTGGGCCTAATTCAAGACTTACCGGTGCATCGAGGAAATGATTATATCCCTCGATGATGAAATTATGTGATGTTTATTTTGCCTGTCTATTTTGTACCAAACTTTTAACGTGATCTTGTGGGGTGTTATGGAAAATGGTCACTGCTTCTTTTATCGTACGCTTCCGCTATCTTTTTAATGTTGCTATTATTATTGTTTCAAAAAAAATTAGCTGAGTTTTTGGGTCACCAAGTGACGACTCGGGTTTCTAGAATGTCGATTTTACAAATAAAAAAAATGGGGCGTCACACAATTAGCTGATGTGTTTTAAACCTTTGTGTGTTTACTTGCACTTTACTCTTTGTGTGGTTTGTGTGCTATGCATTTGTGGTTTTATCCTTTATGGATTGCATGCCTTTGTGGTCTTGTCCTTTGTGGATTGCTTGCCTTTGTGGTCTTGTTCTTTGCGGATTGCGTGCTTTTGTGGTCTTGCATGCCTTTGTGGTTTTGTTTATCATTGTAGCTTAGAGTCTGTGTGCCTCTGTTGCTTAGTGATTTTTGACTTTGTGTCTTTGTTGCTCTTAGTGAGGTGGAGCAACGGCCTTTGTGGTATTTGAGTCTTTGTGAACTCTGTGTTTATTAACTGTGTGTCTAGGTTGTTCCATTTGAGGTGGAGCATAAGTCTTTGTGACTAGGGTCTTTATGACTAGGTTTGTGTGATTTGGATCTTTGTGAACTCTGTGTTTATTGACTGTGTGTCTAGGTTGTTCCATTTGAGATGGAGCATAGGTCTTTGTGACTAGGGTTGTGATTCGGATCTTTGTGATTCTTATTGTTGTGGCTTCATGTTTTATTGCTTTGTGTCAATTGCATGAATATGTGTGTCCTTTATGTTATCACCTGGACTAACTTTGTGTTTTTTGCAGGTCTTGTGTACTAACTTTGTGTTTGTGCAGGTTTTGGTACGCCTTTGTGTGTGTGCTTATGTGTGCATGTGTATGCTTGTGTGTGTGCATGTGTGTGTGGGGTGATGATGAAAACTCGTGGATTCCGGTGTTGATGGGAAAGGCCAAAAAGGTGGAGAATGTTGGGTTTGGGCCCAATGGGTTTTGGCCCATTTGGTGGATAAGGCCCATCACTGTTTCCAACCCTAAGGCAGGTTGGACGCCTCCTATAAAAGCCACAAGCTGCCCCTTTGCAGATGCGGATGGAATTTGAAATCCTGTAGTGCCGTTGGAGCGCAGGAGTGTGTGGTGTGGAGTGCAGCAGCCTCTTCCGACGGGCCTTGGCCGCCGTTCTCTCAACACCGGTGATGAGTCCATCTAGGCGGGTGGCCTGAACCCAGTTCCGGAACCGAACCGTGAGACGTGGTGCGAATGGAGGGTGACCCAACAGCCGTGCTTTGTTTTAAAACCTACGATGATATCAAGAGTCTGATATGTTCTCGTTCAAGAATTTTAGTGATTCATGATATTTTTTAGTGGATAAAATATGAATTGATCGTCAACATAAAAATTTAGGGTTTCTTAGAACTGTAGAATGATTTTGAGGGAATCAGTTGTTTGTGGATGATGAAAATGAAAGTTAGTTGGTTGATAGCAAACATGATTAATAGCAAACATAATTAAATATGTATAAATTTAAATGTGAAATTTGATCGTATTAAAGTAGAATTTATTGGATATGAGAGATGATTAGATTCAATAAATTAGCAGTTAGGGAGTGAGAGATGATGAAAATAGATAAAAAAAGATTAGGTAAAAAATGGAAAAGGGTATAATAATAAAAAAAAAGGGGTATGTTTAATATTTCTAATTAATTTTTTTATTTTAAATGGAGTATATTTAGTAATTGAGATATGTTTAGAGAAATTTAGATACTCGTGACCTAAACCAGATGATTGACAAATAAAATCTAATAAATTATTCAACAAACCGTCACAATTCTTCCTTTCAAAAAAAGAAAAAACTGTCACAATTCTAAATCAATGCATAAAAAATACTCCCTCCGTCCCATAATTGTTTTCACACTTTCCTTTTTCGTCCGTCCCACAATTGTTTTCACACCCTATAAATGGAAACTATTACTTTAACTTTATCCTCACAATCCAACTAATCTCATTATTTTAATAATATAACTTTACACAACACTCTACTTTTTCTTAAAAGTTGTGCCATCCCAGAGGTGAAAACACCTTAGGGACGGAGGGAGTATCAAATAAGACGTAAAAGGTGAAATAGAGAAATCTAACTAGTGTGTACCTTATGTTACACTTCCATTTTGTGAACTTCTCGAGCTGGTTCCTATCTTAATGGAGACGAGTTATGTTGCATCAAAAGTTAAAGAACTAATAACACTTAAGGCTACTTTAAGTCTTCAAATCACAAGAAATGCTACACCTTTTTCGATAATACAAGGGGGCCATTTCTTTTTTACGGTGATTTTGGTTTCTGACACGTTCCCATCAAATTGAAAAAGGAAGAGGAGACGTGGCCTTTTTCTCTACCACATAACTCTGTTGCCAAACCTCATTTCTTCCTAATCCTCCTTTCTCTTTCTTCCTAATCGCAGCACCGACATCATTGCTGGAATCAACCTATGCGACAGAGCACCGACATCATAGCCGTAAGTCTCCCAAAGTTAAAAACTTATTAATTCTTTAATTATTCAAATGGAGACCTATGCAATGTTTGTTTCTCCTAA